>OZJO01025172.1:0-11821 GCA_900406225.1 Acrobeloides nanus | reverse complement strand
CGTACGGTTCACGGTTAACCGTACGGTTAACCGTGAACCGTACGGTCAACCGTGAACCGTACGGTCAACCGTACGGTTAACCGTCAACCGTACGGTCAACCGTGAACCGTCACGGTTGACGGTTGACCGTACGGTTCAAATTAGGAATTGGGCCTAAGTAGTTTGAAATAGAGCTTTCCAAAAGTGACAAACTTGTCACAAAAAAGTTTTTCACTTTTCTTTTCGCTAAATTTTTGCTCTTTGATAAGTTCCATAGAAAGCTAGACAACGAAGAAATATATTATTCTGGATTTCTGTCGAACTTATCAAAGAGCAAAAACTTAGTGCAAAGAAAAAGTGTAAAACTTTTTTTGTCACAAATAGTGACAAAATGTTTCGAACGAGTTGATTTTAAACTAATCTAACTAACACGTCGATATCTAATACGTTGGAAACTAACTTTTGGAGAATCTTACGTTAGTTTTTTCTAGTTATTTAGTCGTTGATCAATTATTATCGTTTTGAGACCCTTAAAAAAATATAAATTTTCTATTGTCTTTTCAACTCTTTTGAAAGGGTTAATTACTTTAGAATTCTTTTAACAGAGTAAATTTTCCTATTGTTTAAATTATTAAAAAAACCTAAAAATGTAGTCTAAAATATATTTTTTAGGCAAAATTTTTCCTAGCTTTCCCATTTTTTATATCTATTTTTAACTGTTTTTCACAAATTTTGAGAATCTACTAAATTGTAAATACTTTTTTCCCGTTTCTTCTTTTGCAAAAAATTGAATCAAAACAAATTTGTTTTTGAAGAGTAGAGAAAGTAGGGACGGAATGTTTGTTTGAGTTTGCACATTTTTGATTATTTGTGGATTTTTCTGGGCTTCAGCCCAGAAAAATGGTTCCGTTCGAATGGGTCAAAAAACAATTTTAAGTGTTAGTCGATGAAAACATTTTCGTGCAAACTTTTGACAATAATCTAAGGGGATTAGTCTTTACTTTTTCACGACCGGAAATTTTTCGGGGTCATATTTTTCATTGCTGAACACCTTGTTTAATAAAAAAAATAAAAAATTGGCTTTATTTTTTTATCTAGAAATATTTTTTTGGAACTCATTGATGACTAAAAATTACATCGTTGTCTAGCCTGGATGTCGAACTTATGAAGGAGATCGTTTGCCCCTCATTATATGCTCATGAAATTTATTCTCCTTGATAAGTTCGACAGGTAGGCTAAACAACGATGTAATTTTTCTGTCTTATTGCTTCTTACAAAAACTAAAAATTTTTAGATAGGAAGTGACACAACGTATAATTCACCGGCTGCAAATTTGATCTCAACATCGGCACCATCACGCAAGTTTTCTATGCCCAACCACAGAAACGGGTATTATCAAAACGCCGCTAGCGGTCAGAATCATCATCAAAGTTTCATGGAGCAAGTTCGGGCTCTTGGCCCTTTCCAGCCTGGAATGAAAGGTTGGTTTGAAATACTGTCAACATTCGATATAACGGCACCCCCAAGGGGGCCTTCAAAAATTCATCGACACCACTTCGGCTTATGATTTAAATTTATACGAAAAAAGCATTTTCTTTTAAAAAACTAAATTTATTCTCCTTAATAAGTTCTAAAAATTTTTTGACACTATGCAAATTTTAGGGGTGCCGTTATATCAAATGTTAAAAAAAATCCAAAGATAGTTTTCTATTTTTTTAAGCTCTGTAAATTTTTTCATTTTTTATCAATTTTGGCATGTCCTAAGGCATAGCTTTTCTTGTCTTCATTCCAAATTGATCAGTTGTATTCCTGTTCGAGTAGGAAAGTAATCATTTGTGCCTCTTGTCTAGTCGAAACTTGAAGATTTGATGAATTTCCAGACAGGTGGACAGCCGGCTTGAGCTAATCCAATCAATTAAGGATTAACCTAGAAAGACTAAGAATGAGTGGTCAGCTGAGACTAGGATACTTTTTTATCTCTGGTTGATGACTTTAGGCAAGGTAATATGCTAAATTGGGGGGTACTGATGAGAAAATTATATGAGCGGAACATATTGGTGTTCAAGCATGAGTTCCCTAATAACAAAATTCTTGTTAATAATTTTTAATGAGTTCCATTTTTTGTTAGAAACAATGTAAATTTTTCAAAAAAAAAATTCTTTGTTGTCTAACATCATTTTCGAACTCAACAAAAAGATTTTTCAAAAAGTTTCTTATAAAATATTTGAGAGTTATAAAATGTGCGTTGTTAAATTTTTGCAACTTACAAATACCGCATCCAAAAATCTTTTTGATGAGTTTGAAGATGATGTTATACAACAAAGAATTTTTTTGAAAAATTTGCATTGTATCTAACAAAAAGTGGGACTCATTAAAAATTATTAACATAAATTTGAAATAGAATTTTCTTATAGGTGATCTCATCCTTGAACACCCTGTACCTCTCAATGTACACTCTCAATCAACTGTTACACCCTAAAGGAACTTTTGCAGCAAAATCCTTCTGCAAGATGTTGCACTCAGACATATAGGAATGTAACATTTCCGTTTAAATTATGCGAACATTGCCATTGCCTAAGAACACCTGACTAGTCATCAAATCGAGCCGATGAATACGCTTTAGGCAACTTTACGAGGAACTCCACACACTTGAATGGGCTTTTCAAAAACAAGAGAAGTCAATTTTGTTTTGGCAAAGGAAAAGAAGATATGTAGGCGAATAAAGAAGGGAAACGTCTGGAAATTGTTGGTGTCGTTTTTGATCGGAATTTTTTTGTGATTGTTTGGTGCCAAAACACGAGGCCGATAGGAAAATGGAATCTGTCTGGCGGGTTTCTAACAAAGCAAATTAAAACACAACGATATCACTTGGCTAAAATGGTCTTGTCTGGGTGTCCTTCGTGATTTTATGTGATTCCATGCTGTGAATACTGTGACAAGATGGGATGCGTAAATGTCTTTAAAATGTATCAATATTAAAGAGGAAGTTGATGTTTTTGATAAGTTCAAAAAAATGTTAGACAATAAAGAAAAAGTCAAATGACGAATCAGTAAAAGGTCATTAACTCAGTTTTTTCTCTTTGATAAGTTCGACAGAAAAGCCAGATACAAAGAAATTTTTTTTGATGAATCGTCAAAAAAACTAAGCTTTTTTTCACTAAGCTTTTTCTCTTTGATATTGTCTAGATTTCGAACTTATCAAAGAGCAAAAAAATTACAAATTTTACGTAAATGGCGTAAAATTTGTAATATTTTTTTCCTCATTTTTAACATTATTCTCAGGAAAACTCGCTTTTGTTACGCCGCGTGATTTATGGGCAACTCTTCTCTCCAGACAATGACGACCACCTTGTAGACAGCCGTGAAATTGATGGCCTCTGGTCTGGTAGTAAAATTCCATTGAAACTTTCTTCTAAAAAAAATCAGGCTTCTTGTAAATTACGCTTTGTTGTGTCCATAAAAATATTTTCGTATACGGAATTTACACGGATTTCGCGCGGATTATTCAAAATGTTGTTGGTGTATAGGAATCCTAGTCCGCATTAATCATCCTTTGACCTCATCGACTTGATTTATGCGAGCGCACTTTTTGCATAATCTTTAGTTCTAGATTCATAATTAGCATCAATCATTTTTCCTCTCCATCAAACAATAAAGCTCAGTCTGGGTCGGATACTCTTTAAGCCAATAAATTTGTGAAAACCCATTTTTTGTGTCGGCTTCAAACGGGTCAAGAAGAACCAGTCGCAACATCGCTAATACCCATACAAGTGTTGCCAGTTTGTTTTTATTTGTTGTCTGCCTCCGTCTAATGAGACTCGGGGGTTCATCTTATCGCATGTTATTAGTGGGGAGAGAGACTGTCTGGAAAACAGTGATCATTAACGCCACTCCGATAGGGCTCTCGATGATTGAGTGTCTCTAAAGTTCAATGGATCGTTCGTTGTATGGCTATTGAGAGGCTGTTATCAAGTTTGTTAAGGCCAAATGCAACATTCGTGATAGAATTTTTGGAAAAAAATCGCCGTATCACGTCAAACGGCATCAGGCATAGACAAGAACGAGATGGAACGATAGTCCAAACAACACATGAACAAGATGACCAAGGATGACAAGAACGGGACGACATTTGTGCTTGTAATCCCTTTCATCATCCCGTAAGCCCATTTTGAGGTGAAAAAGTGATTTCATAAAAACTTGGATTATTCATAGAAAACATTGATATTTGATGTGTTAAAAGAGGAATGTAAACAGGAATTACAAAATTGAGGATGTAATCGAAAAATTTACATAAAAATCAAAAATTAAAGTATCATTAGAGTGGGGGGGGGTAGACTGGAAGCCAGATTGATAAGATTAGCCTTGTAGAATGAAATTTTATCCTAAAGACCAACTGAATGAGCAAACGCAAAAAAGGTACAACAGTGCAGAATTGGAAAATTTCTTCGTTGTCTGAATTTTTGTCGAACTTATCAAAGAGAAAAATTTTAGTGAAAAGAGAATCAGCAAAAAGTCATTTAAGGAGATCGAATCAATAAAAGGTCATAGCACTAAGTTTTTGCTCTTTGATAAGTTCGATAGAAAAGCTAGATACAAACTTTTTTTTGACGAATCGTTAAAAAAGTTCTTTGTATATAGCTTTTCTGTCGAACTTATCAAAGAGCAAAAACTTAGTGATATGACCTTTTGCTGATTCGAATTACGTATCAGCAATAGTTCATTTCACTAAGTTTTTGCTCTTTGATAAGTTCGACAGAAAAGCTATATACAAAGAACTTTTTTGACGATTCGTCAAAAAAAAGTTTGTATCTAGCTTTTCTATCGAACTTATCAAAGAGCAAAAACTTAGTGATATGACCTTTTATTGATTCGAACTCCTTAAATGACTTTTTGACGATTCGTAAAAAAAAGTTCTTTGTATTTGGCTTTTCCGTCGAACTTATCAAAGAGCCAAAACTTAGTGAAATGACGTTTTACGTATTCTACAAAATATAATTTGACTGTCAATTGATATTTGACGGTCAATTGACCGCGATGCAACCCTATTTACTTCTAGTGAAGCAAAAACTTTATTACAATTTTAACTTATCTCAAACTTTGCGAATAGTTTATTGGCAATTCTAAAAATTCATTTACACGTTTACAAATTGGAAATAGGATAACTTATTTTCTTCGGTCTCATATCAAATTTGTTGAATTATCTCGATGAGAATGAATATTTGGAGAAATGGCTCATTCTCTCTCTCCTTCATTGGCATAATCGTGTTTGGTCGAATAAATTTATAGACCCATCTCGAAAGTTGGCATCGACCTCGTTGGGAAAAACTTTCTTTGCACATCGGGTGGTCGACGATTCGAATTTCAAACATGGCCTTGGACACAATGGGATTTTGTATTACATTTTGATACATTCGTTCGATTATATGTTTTTGCAAGTCGAGGGGTCGAAGTCCACCAATTGCTAGGCAGAAACTTTTTCTTTATTTTTATGAACACTTCTTTTCGAACAGCAGTTGTTTTCGTTTTCGTACTACGGATGCATTTGACCACACATGTAATTTCTTCTAAATGCATTTTCTCGCTCCATTCTTTTCTTTGTCCCATGTGCATAAATCTTGACAAAGATTGTTTAGATGGGATTTTTATGATTTAGTAAAAAATTGGCAAATAATTCAGGAGGAAATGCGGCCAAGGAGTGAATGTGAGCCATTTTTGTGACTAAAAAACACATAAAAAGGAGCCAGAAGGTTTGAAAAACTGTTATTTTGACGGAAGATAAGATTATAAGGGGTCGAGATAGTTTTTAATATTTGCACTTGAGACAAAATTGGCATTTTCTTGAACAAAAAATAATCATTTATGTTAATAATTTTTAATGAGTTCCATTTTTGTTAGATACAATGTAAATTTTTCAAAAAAATTCTATGTTGTCTAACTTCATTTTCGAACTCATCAAAAAGATTTTTCGTAAAAATATAAAAAGTTTTAGAGTAACAGCGTGTGTTGTTAAATTTTTGAATCTTGTCTCAAACAAAAAGCCATGATTAAAATCCTAAAATTTTTTTCCTAAAAAATCTTGTCTGCAAAATTGTCTGGTACTACTTCGGGTTGTTTTTATTACAATTGCATAGTTCAAATTGAATAATTCAATTATTTATATGAATCAAGCGCCCGCTTTTCTGCACTTTCCTCCGAAAACAACTTTCTCACCAGACAACCTTTTCATCTCGAGCAACTAAACATGTTTTTATTCGTATGAAAATCGTAAAAATATAGTGTAAAAAAGCTATTTTTACATAAAAATTAGAAATATAATTATGGTGTTATAGAAGTTCTCGGATTTTAGAACTTATTAAAGGAAAATTTTTTAGAAAAAATAGTATTTGGCGAATGAAAATAAAAAACATTTGTGAAATTATCAAAAATATTTTGCGTTCAAAAAATCGTTAAACTTTTGGGACAAAGAAATACAGCCAAACCTCTTTTAGTTTAGGTTGATAAATTTTCGGAAATTGGAAATATCTCCAACTTTTTTTCGCTTCAATAAACAGCATCTATTGAATCAGCCAACGAAATTCTTAAATACCGCAAGTTTTTTGTTTTTGATGCGTTCGAAAAGTTTCAATGAAAAGTTTTCGAACGCATCAAAAACAAAAAACTTCCGGACATTTAAGAATTTGTTGCCTGATTCAATAAATGCTGTTTATTGAAAAAAGTTGGAAATATTTCAAATTTCCATTGGTCAACTCTACTTTTAGTGTAATCCCCTGTTGTTGAATAAAATCTGTGCACTTATTGAACTTATCAAAAAATAAAAAATTGTTTAATTAAAAAATTATGGATTTCTTAGTGCAGGTCGTTCGAAAATCCGATTATATTTTTTTAGAGGGTGTCCCTTCGATGGGTGGCACTAAGTCGAGGTTTGACTGTTCTATGATGTTCTCATCGCATTTTTCACTATCAAAAAGTTATCGGATGACACGCTCGAAACCTATTAGTGTGCATAAACGTGAGAGAGAGAGAAGAGAAACTTAAAAATATGTGAGCCAGTCTCGTTGGTGTTTTCTTACGTTACTACGTAATGATGAACGATCGTTGTTTTTGGAAATTTAGCGAACAAATTAGAGTGTTTGGATGTGATTAAATATTTGTTGAGGGGTGTTAATTGGAAAATTTTTCGAAAAAGGGAAAGTGTTAAAAAAATAGCATTATGTCTAACAAATTTTTAACTCATTAAAGAAAAAATATTCAAAATTACTTTAGGTAGTAACGTAAACAGTAATTTCAAAGAATTTTTGGACTTTCATGATTTGTGATTGTGCACTGGCTTAGGCTTATACATGGGGAAGCAGGGGGTACTAGGCCATAAAATACGGATTGATCTCAAAGATTACTGCCGACCAAAAAAACGACACTCCATTAGGGCTATTTAAAAATTTTTTATCCTCATAATTTCTTGACACTGACCGGTACTTTTTTCTCGAAAACAATTTTTCTCACAAACCCATTTCCTCCTCTTTCTTATCCATAGCCTTTAGCTAATCTTCTTGCTAGTCATTATGCATAGCCGGTGTATACACATCTTCTTCGCTAAGTGATTTTTTTGCTCCACATTTTTTCTCGATTAGCCTATAGCCATTACTACTGGATTCCGCATTTTTCTAGTAGAAAATAAGACAAGCGTGCCATTTATGATGGAAATAAATGAGGAGTTTTTTTGTGGGTTATGGATTTTCAGCGAAATTTTCGCGCCATCTGTTGCGTTTTTGAAGACTGAGAAAAAATTTTATGACTCTTATTTGGCTGAGAAAGAGTCACCGATGGGTGATTCCAGTTTTGAGTGTTTTTGTTCTTGCTTGAGCAAATTTTGATAGTATCTATTTTCGTTTGAAATAAGTGTAAACATATGTTATTTTTTGGGGGACGAAGTACATAAGTTTTTCTTGAAATTTATACACATTTTACTATTTCAAAATTTATCTTCGAGATATGTCAGGTGTTAAAATTTACCTTTAATAAGTTCGGAAATGATGTTAGATAAGAAAATTTTTTTGCCAAACTTCATTTACGAACTTATTAAAGGGATTTTTATAAAAAAAAAGTATATAAAAAAATAATCTTCGAACTTATTAAAAAAATAATTTTTTATAAAAATATACCAAAACCAATGTATGGTAGTATAGTGTTCATATGAAAAATAACAAATTTTTGAAAGCTTTTTTTATAAAAGCAAAAATATAAATTTTTAGAAGTCCCAATATGGCTCAAAAGTCTACGTCTCCACAAATACACTCCAATGTTTCAGCCTATGACATACTCCGAAATGATGGTATTAGACGAAGCTCGGCTAGAAAACCTCCAAGTCACCAAGGGTGCTCGTAAAAAGATTCTACAAAGTGTAGCAAAACTCCGTGAACGGGTTTCCAACATCAAACAACTTGAAAAGGTAAAATTCGATTTCAAAATCCCATAGACCTAAAATATCCCCCACCCAAATATGGTTTATTTGAACTCATTTTTAGACAATCGACGAAAACGGTGACCCCCGATGTCTCATAGTAGAACTCAGAACCATTATGAATACGCCAATTGCCAAGAATTCGTTGGAGAATACAGGTGTTCCTCCAGAGGACTTTCAGGCGAAACTCGATGCCATTTCCTTGCCGGCAAATGAAGTCGATGAGGAGGTACAAAAATCATTCTTTTCAAACTTTGCTATACCACTTGTTTCAGAATCTCCCCGGTCATATTGTACGGGTCTTGTTCCGGCTCCACAATCATCTCTTTGCCAACTCGAAAAACCCGGTGGATTTAGAAGACGAGTACATTTTGAAATTGATTCAGACTTATGACAAGATTTTGAATAGCGAGGTAATATTTTTCTTCTATCATGTCTTATTTTTAATAGGTTCTAAAATGATGTTAGAAGAAAATAAAATGTTTTAGCAATATTTCTATCATGTTTAGCAACATTTCCGAACTTATTATAGGGAAATTTTTGGAAGTTCTAAAAAGATGTTAGACGTAAAGAATTTTGAAAAAATTACTAACTTGTCTGTTATCCTTTTTGAACTTATTAAAGAGAAATTTTTGGAATAAAAGATCCTTGATTGATTGTATAAAAAATCAATGAGACAAGGGGCCTGTACAAATAAATGAAAAATGTTCTTCAATTGTGTTTCGAAGAATTTTTCATTTTTCACTCGTCATTTTTCAGTTTTGAAGTGGATTTTTCACTTTTCAATTTCCACTTTTATTTTTCACTTTTTTTTGAAAAGTCAAAATATATACTTCAAAAAAAAGTGAAAAATAAAAGTGAAAAATCCTTCGAAACACATTTGAAGAACATTTTTCATTTTACACTTGTAGGCTCTAGCACACATCTCATTCTGGAGCCGGAAGGCTATTTCAATAACTTTTAATTCTTTGATAAGTTCGGAAAGCAAGTCAGACAACATTGAAATATTTATTTTATTCTTTTTGATAAGTTCAATTAAACTTTTTTTTATTTTAAAAATAAATAAAATTTTAATGTTGCCTGACTTGTTGTCCGAACTTATCAAAGAGTAAAAACTTATTGAAATAAGATTCAGCCCCCAAACATCATGTTTAGCGACATTTCCGAACTTATTGGGAAAATTTTTGGGAGGGGCCGGCCTCCGGGGCTTCGGCCCCTGATTTGATTGAAATAAGCGTATATGTTTTAAATTATAATTAATCTTAAACTGACCCAAAGTGTCAGTTTATTGATATCCCTAATGCAAAGTTTCCCTGGCGAAAAAGCTTGATTGAAAACACAAAAAATTTGCAACTAAAACAATTTAGTCTTTCACCTCGAACCAAAAACAGCACATTTCCACCTTCAAACGTTTGTTGCGACGTGTTGCCATCGATCGTGAGATCTTGCCTTATAACTCGGAGCGTCGACATACATTTTCTTCAAATTATGCACCAAAACAACAACGACCTCGAAGAAAGAGCATGGTAAGATTTTTGAAAAAATTTAAAAAATATCATTGTGTCTATACTTTTTTCGAACTTACTAAAAGATAATTTATAAAAACATTAAATTTAAAAAATTATTATGTTGTGAAAATTTTTAATTCTCGAAAAAAGAGAAATAATCAAATTTTATTTAGAACTCGCTCTCTTCCACATTTTCATCGAATGGTGGAAATTTCAATCACTCACCACCCATGTCTTCTACTCCGACACCACCACCTACAACTTATTACAACTCAAATGGCCGTCGCCAGAGTTTTACTTATAATAAGTATTCGTCCCCCTCATCGCAACAGATCTCGCCTAAATCGGATCAAAGTTGTGGATCTTTTGGCCGTCCGGTGACATGGTATCGTCCAGCACAACAGCCAGGACTTTCTCCACACGAGTCTCCACCAAATACCCCACTAGGCTTAAATGGAATCCATCAACAGCAAAATTTCTACTCGACGCAGACACCTAAGGGCATGCCCTCGCCTCCGTCTCATTCACCAACTAGTCAACAGAACCAACCAGAGTATACGTATCCGGTGCCAAATAATGTGAAAAATGCTTCTCCACCCCAGTTGAACAATTTTTATCAACCGTATTTGAGAGATGCTAATTTGCAGGCAATCGTCTCAGCACTTTCTCATCCTCAAGTTTTGGAGTTGATCAAAACCTTGGTAAGTGAAATTTTATATATTTTATGTTTAAATGTGATTTTTCAAGAAATTTATGCTTGATAAGTTCGAAAATGATGTTAGACAAAAAAGAAATTTTTTCAAAAAATTTTTTTTGTTATCTAACATCATTTTCAAAAGGACCAGTCCAGTCAGTTACAATCATATGAAAAAATGATATATTCTGAAAGATCATGAAAAATAGAACATTTTTTGTTTTTACGGCATATTCTGAATCGTTGTAGTTTTCGAGATAATTGCATTTGAAATTTTGAATTTGTTACAAGCTCTTCGTTGTAATACACAATTNTTTGTGTATTACAACGAAGAGCTTGTAACAAATTCAAACGCAATTATCTCGAAAACTACAACGATTCAGAACATGCCGTAAAAATAAAAAATGTTCCATTTTTCATAATCTTTCCGAATATATAATTTTTCAAAAAATATTATTAATTTGACATATTTTTGAACTTATTAAAGAGCAAATAAATTATTATTTTAAGCAATTTTTGAAAGTAACCTAAAGAAAAGTGTTATCAAAGTCGTGCAATTTTTGAAACCATATTTTGGTCAATAAAAAAAATATTGTTTTAGTCAAATAATTCCGCTAGTCAACACGAATCTCAACGTGAAATGGTCTCACAAGGTATTCAAGCAGGTACTCCCGATGTTCATAAAGTACCACCAAACTATTCCAACATGACCAATACCTCTACTCTTAATATTTCGAGCCACGAAATGGCCTCGAATTTGGCTGACCACTTACCACTTTCTTTCGATGATAAACAACGATTTATGTAAGATTTGTTTTGAAAATCCATGTTTAACACTTACAAGACCGCCCGTGAGAGTGGACTAAAACGATGAATTGGGTCATGAAGAACATGTTTCAGAAGGAAAAAAATTTTGAAAAAAAATTTTTGTATCCGAAATCGAGTTACCAAAATTGGTACATAAAACATGGTACTCATCCGGGTACTAATTTTCCAATGGTCATAGCTCTTTATAGGAATTGTTTTGAGCCTCGTGCGACCACTCAGTTTGTTGCTCTTGATCATCTCTATCATTTTTATATAACAACTATAGGTCGATCATGCTTCAATAAAAAGTTATACCCAATTCTTTGGCCATATACCAATTTTTTAGATATATTTTGCATCAAAAATTGGCTTTTA
>OZJO01025167.1:0-10334 GCA_900406225.1 Acrobeloides nanus | reverse complement strand
GAAATTTTGAATTTGTTACAAGCTCTTCGTTGTAATACACAAACTTTTTTGAATTTTTTGCAGAAAAATCGATTTTTTCAATTTTCATCAAATGAACCTTGTAGCAACGTTTTATAGCTAAATGAGACGAACAAAATGACACCAAAATTATCCAATTTGAACATTGTTTTGGGTTATTGAAACGAAAATTCTGGTTCAGGGTTTTCGTTTCAATAACCCAAAACAATGTTCAAATTAGATAATTTTGGTGTCATATTGTTCGTCGCATTTAGCTATAACAAACTGTTCATTTTATGAAAATTTAAAAAATCTATTTTTCACAAAAAAATTCAATTTTTCGAGCAAAATTTGATTTTTGAGCAAAAATGAGATTTTTCACAAAAAATTTAATTTTTAGACTAAAATTTGATTTTTGAGAAAAATTCAATTTTTCAAGCAAATCTTGATTTTTGAGCAAAAATTCAATTTTTAGACCAAAATTCGATTTTTGTTCAAAAATTCGATTTTTCACAAACAATTTTTTTCATTTTATGAAAATTGAAAAAATCGATTTTTCCGCAAAAAATTCCAAAAAGTTTGTGTATTACGACGAAAACATGTACACAAATTGAAAATTTCAAACGCACTTTTCTCAAAAACTATAACGATTCAGAACATGCCGTAAAAACAAAAAATGCTCCATTTTTCATCAACTTCCCGAATATCAACAAAATGGAAATTTTTTCCCACTCGTCTAGTCCTTTAATCACTCTGTATAAGAAGAAAACAATCAACAAAATTTCACAAACGACCCATAAAATTGATTACGGATTAAAAGTTCATAAGAAGGACTTAGAAAAATATTGAATGGAAAAATTCATGTCAGGCGACAAAATCAAACGGTATTCTCCTTCTTTTCCCTCACGCGTCGTCCTCCTCTTTTGGGGGGAAACAAACACGACGACGGAACGAGGAAGAATCAACTTTTTGCACAAGATTTTTCAAGGATTCCGACGATGACGCTGATGACCAAGTGGCTGTGAGAATCTCTTTTCCGAATAAGCGTTTCACTTACGCATCTAGAATTGTCTTTTTCATCCTAAAGATGGACAGGTTTCCTGCCCCATTGTCACTTCTACTAACCAGCGCACGAACTTTGGATCGCCACAAGGCGACAAAAAATTGATGATGGATTTCCAGTTCGGACTATGTTTGAGTACAGAAAAGATTTGGAATTTTGACACATGGCTAGTGTTGTGTGTTATTCTGTTCCTGGTGTGTTGCGTTGCTTGTTGTCGCTGAGATATCAAGGGGGTGAAAAAATAGGTGGTACCACCCATCACACAGGGTGGTACCACCCAGTGGGTGAATGGTATAATCGAAAATTTTTTTGGCTACCAAGGAGCTTTTTATTGAATCAGACAACGTGTACATTCAAACGAAAAGAAATATATAGCTTTTTTGAAGCATCCCTGCGTGGTCGTATGGCGGGAAAATCAGGATTAGTACTAACTACTACAGACTAGTACTAACAATAGTCTGTAGTTGTGGTAATCTGTAGTAGTTGTTGTAGTCTGTAGTAGTTGATGTATTCCGTAGTAGTTGTTGTAGTCTGTAGTAATTGTTGTAGTCTGTAGTAGTTATGGTAGTAGTTGATGTAGTCAGTAGTAGTTGTTGTAGTCTGTAGTAGTTGATGTATTCCGTAGTAGTTGTTGTAGTCTGTAGCAGTTAGTATTAATCCTACCACTACTACAGACTACTGTTAGTACTGTAGTAGTAGTAGTTAGTACTAATCCTGATTTTCTTGCCATACGACCACGCAGGGATGCATAAAAAAGTTATATATCCACGTTTCTTTTCGTGTTAATGTACACGTTGCCTGATTCAATAAAAGTTCTGTGGTAGCCAAAAACAATTCGGCTATACTTTTAGCTAAAAATTCGAAGCTCGTCTACATGGGGAGGGACCACCCACGTGATTTTTTTTCAAAAAATTTTTTTCCGATTGTCTTCTAAAAATCGACTTTTTAGGGTAATTTCTAGGCGAAAAATCGATTGCGCGCATTCCCGAAGCGTGAAAATGTTTCCTTGATCCTGATTCAGGGAAATAGATGTGTGTATTGAAGCGAAAATATGAAAATTTTGGATTGTTCTTCTAAAATCATTGTTCTAAGGGTTATTTTATGCGAAAAATCGATTCAGCGCATCCCCGAAGCGTCAAAATGCATCCTTGACCATCGTCCTTGAAAAATTATGTTTCTACCGCAACGCTTCGGTGATGCGCTGAATCGATTTCTCGCATAAAATAACCCTTAGAACGATGATTTTAGAAGAAAAATCCAAAATTTTTATATTTTCGCTTCAATACACACATCTTTTCCCTAAATCAGGGTCAAGGAAGCATTTTCACGCTTCGGGAATGCGCGCAATCGATTTTTCGTCTAGAAATTACCCTAAAAGTCTTTTTTAGAAAAAAATCGGAAAAAATTTTCGCGTTGAAACGCAGTTCTACCCTGATTTTCAGGGACAAACTTAATTTTTCATGTTCCGAAAATGCGCATAATCGATTTTTCGTTTAGAAATTATCCTGAAAAGTCGATTTTTAGAAGAAAATCGGAAAAAAATCACGTGGGTGCCCCCCCCCCCATGTAGACGAGCTCCAAAAATTCGAATTTGGCCAAAAAATTGAATTTTGGTCGTTTTCAAGGTTTTTCGATGCGTGCATTCGATTTCTCGCATGAAAATACCCCTTATAAGTGATTTTTGAAAAATTTTCACCAAAAAACGTAAAAATACGATTTTTTGGCTCACCCTGTAGTCCAACAAAATTTCGACAACTTGATGACTCTCTTTAAATAATTAGCCCAAATCAAATTCATAAAAAAAATCCCCTTGATGTTTGATGCTTTATTAGTGCAATCTGTACGAAAATAGAATCTGTTGAGGGATATCTTTCTTATTTGGATTCAATGTAGTATTTTATATCTACAATTTGAATATTGAAACGATGTCCTGATTAGACCTTCTTTTCATAAAACGGATGTGACATTTCTGTTATATAACGCTTTCCTGTACTTCGCATATACTTTTCAACATTTTTGGCTTAAAAATTTGTACTAGAAGATGCGCATGATAAAAATAGTTGAAGAATGAGAAAAAACTTTGAATATTGAAACGATGTCCTGATTAGCCCTTCTTTTCATAAAACGGATGTGACACTTCTATTATACACTGTCCTGTAGTTCGAATATAATTTTCAACATTGTTGATTAAAAAATTTGTACTAAAAGATGCGCATGACAAATATTGAACAATGAAAAAAAACTTTGAATATTGAAACGATGTCCTGATTAGGCCTTCTTTTCATAAAACGGATGTGACACTCTGTTATATAACGCTTTCCTATAGTTCGCATTTATTTTCAACATTTTTGGCTTAAAAATTTGTACTAAAAGATGCGCATGATAAATAGTTGAAGAACGAGAGAGAGAGAAAAAAACAAATACAAAAGGCTCAAAATAATTTTTTAAACAATCGAAAAGGAAAGTGCAAAGAATCGCTTTCATCAAATTCCAAAAATCCGGAATAATTTCTTCCATTCGCTAGGCATGACTGAAGAGATGCAAAAGAGGAATGTCAAGGTTCAAGAAATAAGAGAAAAACTCCACTTGAAAAGAAAAGAAGAAGACGACAGGAAATCCGCGAAAAATTTTCATACAAAATACATGGCTGTTGACCAAGAATAAGAATGAATAAATCGACATTAGAGCAAAAGACAGTTTCTGTGCCGCCGCTGCTGCTGCTGATGCTAGTTCCGTTGTAAAGTCGAATGTTCTTTGAAAAAGTTGAATAGTCTATTATGAAAGATTTCTGGGTCCATTCAATTAAAGGATCAGACCAGTGAAAAAAAAGCTGAAATTCGGAAGGTTCATGAAAAATGGACCATGTTTTGTTTTTACGGTAAATTCTGAATTGTTGTAGTTTTCGAGAAAATTGCGTTTGAAATTTTGACAAGCTTTTCGTTGTAATACACAAACTTTTTTGAATTTTTTGCAGAAAAATCGATTTTTTTCAATTTTCATCAAATGAATATTGTTACAATTTTTTATAGCTAAATGAGACGAACAAAATGACACCAAAATTATCCAATTTGAAAATTGTTTTGGGTTATTGAANGAAACGAAAACATGAATCAGAATTTTCGTTTCAATAACCCAAAACAATTTTCAAATTGGATAATTTTGGTATCATTTTGTTCGTCTCATTTAGCTATAAAAATTGCTACAATGTTCATTTTTTTAATGAAAATTTAAAAAAATCGATTTTTTTTATAAAAAATTCAATTTTTAGACCAATTCGATTTTTGAGCAAAAATTTTGATAACTGTTTAGTTATTGAAGCGAAAACTCTGTTTCAGGGTAGGGGTTCTATAATCTAAAGGCACACCTATCATTAGTTTCTGCGCCGTATGGCGCTGGTTCAATCCCCATCGGAGTCGAATTAGTTTTGCATCATTTAATAAGTGGGAAAAGTGGATGAGGGATTTTTCTGTGAGGGGAATACGAATTTGCCATTATTTTTGTACTCTTTCCCTGAATCAGGGAAGCGTTTTTTCGCTTCGAAAATGTTCTTTAATGCAAGTTTTGTGTAGTCTGATAAAATTTTTTTAATTTTTTAACATTTTACCCGCCAGAGATCGAACACCGCGGGCCCACCGTTGCTTAACTTGCCAGATCGGACGGAATCACTCCTTATTTCGGCGAAAGCACCGAAAATAGCACACCAAAAAAGAAGAAAGGAAAATAACACGAAATTCGCGAAGAGTGCAAGAGAAAAAGCTTCAAAAAGGAAATTTACAAGTCAAATATCAGTTGGCTGAATAGAGCAGTGGGTTAAGCGTCTACGCTGAAACGGAAAGCAGAAACCAACATTGAAGGCTCAAGACCGAACAGTCCAACACAACTTTTGTGACTCTCCAGACACTCCTGACCAACTTGAAATGGGCTTTACAAGGGATATGTACTGTTAGTTAAGCCTAAGGTCAAATGTTAGCTAATTCCAAAACCAAAAAATCAGCCTTACCACAAAAAGTGTCTCGAAGGTTCAGTAGAAAGAGTTCTTCTAACTTCTCTAGCCTCTCTTTCAATTGTCGTTCGTGGGGTGAATTTTCCGCTCATCGACTTATCGTTATTCCGAATCTTTCTGTTGGCGCAACGAAAAGACTTCGTCCGTTGCAATACGATGATCTTATCACGAAGACTCCGGTATTTTTCAAAGGCTTGTCGAGTGTGTTGAACGCATTCATGTAAGAACCTGATGATATTTGATTGGGAAAAAGGGGCAGGAAAAATTGATTTTTGCTAATCTAAAAAACAAAACATAACGAGTTTTCGAGGTCGGCCAACAACGAACTTGAATTTGCACTTAAGAGACATTTTATAGGTGTAAACATGAAAATTAACGTGAGGAAAACATGAAATTATTATGGGTTTGCATAAAAGTTTCAAAATATGGGGGGACAATTCAAGTTCAAGTGGGCTAGTCAACAGTCAACGATTTTTGAAGGAATTTTAGGAGGTAAAGAAATTTCAAGATTTCGTCATATGTCGAAGGAGAAGAAGAAAAAAGTTTTGAATTAAAAATTTTTTTTATTAATTTTCACAGATTTCATCAGTTATCGGATTTTGAAAAATGTAAAAAAATAATTAAGCGTTTTAAAAAAAGTAAAATTCAGGGATTTCGTGTCAATATTCAGACAAATTCAAACCCATTACCAGTTGCCGGAAGTTGAAAAATGCAACAAAAAATCGTAACATTCACTCAAAAATCTTCTGAGCTTCACACATTTTCCCTGAATCAGGGAAAATGTTTTGAAGCGAAAAGTTAGACTTCATGAAATTGAAAAAATACGACGTTTACGTACTCAGGGTGCGTGCTAGCAGTCGTGAAACGTATTTCACGACGATTTTCCGGACGCTAGCCACCGAAATTCAACTATTTCAAGATGCTAGTCGTCTCGAAATCGTCCCGAAACCAGGACTCATTTCGAGAAAATTCAGGGTTTTCGTGTCAATGTTCAAAAACATTTAAACTCGTCTCGAAATGAGTTCCAGTTTCGGAATGATTTAGGCAGCTAGCGTCTCAAAATAGTTAAATTTCAAGACAACCCTGAAACGAGTTGAATGTGTCGGAACATTGGCACGAAAACCCTGAATTTTACTTTTTTTTTAAACGCTTAATTGTTGGGTGTATTTAAAAAACAACAAGATGGCATTCTTTTATAGCTCGATGAGGCGATCAAAACGGCACCAAATTTATTCAATTTGATAATTGTTTTGGGTTATTGAAACGAAAACTCTGATTCAGGGTTTTCGTTTCATTAACCCAAAACAATGATCAAATTGGATCAATTTAGTGTCGTTTTGTTCGTCTCGTCGAGCTATAAATGAATGCCGTCTTTGTTTTTTAAATACATCCAATAGTTAAGCGCATTTTTAAAAAATGACAAATTCAGGGTTTTCGTGTCAATATTCAGGCAAATTCAAAATTGAGAAATCTTCCTTGGCCCTGATTCAGGGGAGGGGTCGGTTGAAGCGAAAATCGAAATTAGCCGTGCAAGAGGGCTAGGTGGTCGAAAATGTCATCCCTGGGGAGGGGGGGGGGGGGGGGTTCTATGTGGGCAATCGATTGCTCGCATTCCCGAAGCGTGAAAACAGTTCGGCTATGGGATTCGAACCCCAGCCAAAAAGCTTTGAGACGGCAGCGTATCCACTGCACCACCGGTTCTATTGATTGAAGATTATAAATTTTGCTTATAGATTTATTTTAAACCTTTTTTGCTGTTTTTATTGCAAACGATGAGGAGTGGGGGAAAAAAGGATTATAGTACATTTATAGGGGCACTATAACAACCATTTTTTTATATACTTTTTGTCAAAATCGAAGAAGCCAAGCTCGTGATGTTTACTTGGTTAGCTCGAAAATCATCAAAGAAACACGTAGATTCTTCTGAATAGAATTGTTGAAGATTTTTGCACCTTGGCTATCTGAACTTGTTTTTGTTGTAATGTTGTAGGCAAAGCTAAACTAACATCTACTGCAGGTATTTTTGAAACAATAGAAGTATGAAGATTACTTAGTACAAATTTCATCAATACAAATTGTTGAAGGTCTTAAATCACATGTTTAAGACCTCAAAGCAATTTGTATTAGTTTCATACCTTTTTCCGGATACTTCTTTCCGAACTAAAAGATAACAACATAGTATATTGAAATCATGAACGAAAATGTGGTTGATGCCTCACTAGATGATTTGATCCGACTTATTTCCGGGATCGTGATTTCGGTGTGTGCACTTTTATGCTTGTTGACGAATCTCACCTATATTATTGCATGTTATCGAGGGAGGAAGAAATTTGGAAATTTATGCTATTATTCGGCCACACGGTGTTTGTCAGAATGTGCGGTGGTTTTATCCATTTCACAACTATCTATCATTACGCCATCGATTATTCTCGTCAAATGGAAATTTGATAGTAAGAGAAATTTTTTATGTTATTTTTAAAGGGGGGACCACTTTAGGGTCAGATCTCGACCAAAAATTTTTTTTTTGAAATGGCGGTTCTAGGGGTAAAAAAATGCGAAAAATCGAATGCGCGCACTCCCGAAGCGTGAAAATGCTTCCTTGACCCTGGTTCAGGGAAAATGGTGAGTGTATTGAAGCAAAAATCAAACATTTTTGAATTTTCGCTTCAATACACTGATCCCTTTCCTGAATCAGGGTCAAGGAAGAGTTTTCACGGTTCGGGAGTGCGCGCAATCGATTCCCCGCCTATAAAAACCTAAGAATCGACGGTTTTCTCATAAAAATCCGAAAATTTTTGATTTTCGCATCAATACACCCACCCCCATTCCCTGAATCAGGGTCAAGGAAGCATTTTCACGCTTCGGGAATGCACGCAACCGATTTCTCGCATAAAATTACCCCTAGAAAAGTCATTTTTGCACAAATTCAAAAAAAATTTTTTCGGAAGTGCTGCTGCAAAGTTTACCCCTCCCCCTTTAAGAAAAATCGAAAATTCGAATTTTCAATTTTTCTTGAAAAATCGCAAAAATAAGTTACATCGGTTAATGAAGAATCTCAAGCATCGGAAATGTGCGCAATCGATTCCTCGCCTAGAAAAACCTATGGAAAGTCGGTTTTCCGGTAAAAAGTTGAAGTTTTTTCGATTTTCACTTCAATACACCAACTTCCTGACCCTGAATCAGGGAAGCATTTTTACACCTTGAAATGTGCGCAATCGGTTCCCCGCGGGATAAACGACGCTTTTTTTAAATTTTCGGATTCAAACCCCTGTCCATTTGCGGTCGCTATTGGAAACTAGTACCCAAAATTCCAATGCCCAAAGAATGATTTGGCCAAATTCCCAGAGTTGAAAGAACGCATTTCCAAAGAATGCGTTCTTTCAACCCTTTCCCCCACATCGGCTGATCTGGTGTATCATAAACAAAGTGCTTAACATAGTTCCATACAAAAAACATCAAGGAAAATAAACTTACACAAAAAACAATTTCAACACAAAAATGCAGATGAATAGGATGTTCGTCATATAGGATAAAAAAGAATATGGACTTTTGCCTACGATCGATTCGCTATGTAGAGTAGGGAGAACTGAAAAAAATCGTTCGGTTTCAGTCTTTTTTTTTATAAATCGTTTCAACAAACACAACTTTTTATTGAATCAGGGGTTTGAACATCATGTTTTCGTTGTAATACACAACGATGAAACTTCACACGCGATTTTCTCGACAACGATAACGATTCAGAATTTACGCTAAAAACGAAAAATGCTCCATTTTTCATGAACTTTCCGAATACAGTCGTCTCTCGAGAAGACGACACCCCTTATCGGGGTGTCGTCGTCACCTTCAATATACGGCTGTCGAAAGTTGGCTAAAAATGGGGAACACCCCTTCCCAAAAACGCTATAAAAATGGCCAGAAACCTGTTATAGGGGATTTTTCTAGGCGGGTAATCAATTCCGCACATTTTCGAAGCCTAAAAATGCTTCCCTGATTCAGGAATGAGGCATGTATATTGAAGCGAAAATAGACTAATTCGGGATCAGAGAGGCGTTTTCAAGGTTTGGGAATGCGCGCAATCGATTCCTCGCATAGAAAAACCCCCATAGAGTTGGTGAAAATTGGAGGGAAAAAAAGATAAGCGATTTCTCTCAAATCCAGATAGACCATTATTTGAGGGTCGCCACAAGCTATTGTGTCCCCACAAGCAACGGCACAAGTTATCGTACGAAGTCATCGTACGAGTGTAAAATACACTCGTGCGACGGTCGAAATGGCCACAAGCTATCGTACGAATTTCGTACGATGCCATCGTACTGCGTCGTACGATCGTACGACAGGTTGTGGCGATTTCGTCGTACCCTTACGTTAATTTTACGATCGTACGATGACTTCGTACGATAGCTTGTGGGGCCGTCGTACTTTCGTACGATAGCTTGTGCCGTGCTTGTGTCGACCCTGAACAACGATGTGGTTTTCGAGATAATTGCGTTTGAAATTTGAACTTGCATTCATGTTTTCGTTGTAATACGCAAACTTTTTTGAGTTGATTGATTTTCACGTAATTGCAATAAAAGTTGCCTGAATTTTTCAATAAAATCGTGTTTATTGAAACGATTGGCAGAACACACTATGATTTTAGTTTACCAAGACTCATGGTTGTACGAAGCCGTCTGCATACTCCACAATGTCTCCAACATTGGAGCCATGTTGTTTGTAACGCTGATGACCATTGAATCCCTGTTCTCTCAAGCTCCAGATAGACCATTATTCGAACAACGATATGCCATGGATATTCTATGCTGGTGTTTGTATTGTCTTTGTTTAGGTAACTAAATTTTTATTAGCTAGCAATTTGACATTCATAAAGTTGACACGAAACAACTTTTACACGATCAAGTTGACATGAAACGATCAATTCTGCTTACGCGCAGCGTTGTTTGTTGAAGTCTAGGAATTTTTCCACAACGAATTAGGCCATATGGACAAATCATAGGTCGGCAAGGGGGAGTCTCTCCCCTGATCCACGCACTCATGGGCCCAAAATTGAAGGGGGACCACCACATGAACCCAAAATTGAAGGGGGACCACCACATGGACCTAAAATTGAGAGAGGACCATCTCATGGACCCCGCCGAACATATGAAGTGGTCCATAAAAATTGGTATCAAAAGACTACCTAAAGCTAAAAAAGGTCCATTTTTTAAAAATCTTGGCCGAATTTAATGAGGTGGTGGGGAAACCACCTTATCGGGGGGCCCCCCCCCCCCCCCC
>OZJO01025165.1:0-10168 GCA_900406225.1 Acrobeloides nanus | reverse complement strand
TTTTACTTTGTGCAAAAAAATTTTGGCTTCAAGCGGGATTCAAACACGAGAACTTTGTAAGCAATAAGCTGCTGACTTGTCACTGCACCATCAAGGCTTGATTAATAGGGAAACGTCTTTTCAAACCAAGTACTAGTATAAAAAAGTCGAAAAATCTATATTTTTCCTGAATCAAGGTCAAGGAAGCATTTTCACGCTTCGGGAATGCACGCAATCGATTTCTCGCATCAAATTACCCCCAATAGGGTCATTTTTACAACAAAAAAATTTTGTTTTCCCAAATGGTCGCAAAAGTCTACTTACCTAGACAAAAAATCTTTTTTATTTGAAAGATCTAATTTTATTCTTTCGTTTTACATAAGGTACAATTTGGTAGCACTCAATATTGTCGGTAGCTTTTTCAAAGATATGTTATTTTTGAGCGTTTTGAAAAATCTATACATTTTACACAAGTTATTTCTAGTCATAATTGGCTTTAAAAAATAATTTTTAGGGTTAAACAAATAATTATAATTTTAAAAAATCGATTGTCATACGCTTTTCTGGTACAAAAACTTGAATTTTTGAAAAAAACAGGTTTTAGAGATACAGTCAAACCTCTATTTAACGACACCCTTTACACGATTTTGTGACCCCTATAACTTTTTATATAAGCGTCGAATTAAAAAAGACTCTAAAAAGAAACCCTTTATAAAATTTCGTGTAAAGGGTGTCGTTAATAAAGGCTTGACTGTACCTACAAAGATCCTAGCTAATACCCTCTAAATCCATGGTTCCACGCTAAGATTTTGGTGGATTCTAAAAGTCCATGATCTAATCTATAAAACCCATATGATAATTTGAAAATTGTTTTTTTATAAAACCGATTTTGGTATATAAATTGTTCCCCCCCCCAGAAAAATCAAATATGCCTGTAACATATATATTATAAAATATAATTTTTTAAAATAAATTCTTACATATTTAATTTCTTTGGAAGTATCTTCTGAATAGGCTACTACTGTAAATTGAGCGCTGATATATTGATGTGGCGTTAAGTTTCCTGCACAACAATAGATACCGAACTTGTTTTTATTTTCCTTGGTTAATTTAAGCCGCCTACAATCCAGAAAAAGAATGAAAATAAGCTGTAAGTTGGACAAAATGAGAAAAAAATTTTTAGGGGAGCAAAAAATTTGCGAATGTGAAAGGATCTTCTTTTTAGATATGAATTCATGGGGACCGGCTCTTGAAAAAAAACTCAAAATGGAAATAGAAGAAAACTCAAAACTGTCAATTTTTCCCTTTCTAGTGGTCAAAATCAAAAAATTCCTCCAGTTTCGAGTTCCCAATGTCGACCCCCCCCCCTGAATACAAAAATTCGGACGATTTAGATTTTTTTGACAATTCGAATTTTTTACCCCTTGGTCCCAATTGGTAAAAAAACTCATTAAAAAATGTTTAAAATCAGTTGGATTTTTGTTTCCAGGGTTTTTCGATTTGGGAACTCGAATCTAATAATTTTTTATTTTGATCACAGGAAAATGAAAACATTTCGAGCAGACTTCAGGCTGCTCACCTTTGTGTTCATTTCATCCGCTAGGACAACGTCCAAAAACGGGTTTTCCGGTTTTTTGTTCCCTTTAGAGTTTTACAAAAAATTTTATGCTATTGAATTCGTCATAAAATATGGCGCAGAAAACTATATATAAGTATGGGGTAAAACTTTAACCTCTAGAGAAAATCGAAAAAAATGTTTTTTACGTTTTGGGTGTTTTTTCCTTCTCTGTGTTCGACCTTTTTGAGTTTTCCACATTCGTTTCAGTAGCGTACCCGAGGAGCAGGCCTATCCCTTCCCTGATATCGGAAAAATGATGCCCATATGTTTTTGTCCAACATTTTTGAAAAAAATTTACAAAAAACCTAATGGTCCCCCTTATGATTTTTCATCAAAAATGCCCAAAGTTTTTCATTTTTTCATCAAAAATCATGATTTTCCGAGCATTTTCAGCAAGAAAAAAGCCATTTCAAAAAAATTCGGGCCTGCGGCGCTGTTTTTTGACTAAAACTCCAAGAATTCAACAAAAAAATTTGTGAAAAAACAACATAGGGTGGGATCAAGGCGATTTTTTCAATTTTTGGAGAAAATTTTCGGAAAAAATAAGGGCGGACCCTTATGTTTTTGGGCCCGCAGTATTTCTGCACTACAGAAAATTGTCGGAAGGACGCCAAATTAGCCTGAGACAATTTTCCGTCGTTTTTGATTGCTGTTTTACTTTGGTGTAACTTTGTGGTCGTTTTTGTGGTTTAAATTGAATAAAGCAAATTTATAAAACTTTTACATGCGTTCACTTCGGGTCAACAAACTCGCGTTGTTATTTTGTGTCGGAAGCAAGGTGATTATTTTACTTGTTTTTTAGATTTCCTAACTATTCAAATGCGTTCGGCCATTTTTTTCGATAATTTTACATTTTTTAAGTTATCCGCATATCGTATTTCTTCTAAAATAACCCCCGGGGTTATTTTTATTTTTTTTAATATTTTTTTTAACCTCTTCCCCCAAAAACGGGGTTATTTTAGAAGAAATACGGTATTACCATATGATATGAGGAAATTCATCGATAACTAGTGTATCTGACCATAAAGCTTCGCCTGAATAGAATCTTGGCCAACTATCAAAATTAGCTTCTATTGATAAGATCTTAGTCTTTCGAAAAGGAATATTTTTTCTAAAAAAGCACAGTTATAAAAGATAAATTGGGAACCTTCAAAGACAATGGAGACTTACCGAATATCATCTATTTTCTTCATATTGTGATTTTTTTCATTTTCACTAACATGTAATTTATTATTACTAAACTTGTATATTAGTTATATACAGGGTGTTTCAGATGAAAGGTATACATTTTAAATCGTCCTAGCTCATTTCTGGAAACTGATTTTGAATTTTCGACATTTGTAAAAAACGAGCTAATTTGTCCATTTTATTCATGTTTTTTGTTTTTGAAAATCTTGAATTTGTTATGATTTTGTCTGATTTTTTCAAATTTCCGTAAGATTCAACATTCGGGACGTTTTTTAAAATGAAAAAAGCGAAAAAATAGTCACTCGTTTAAAATTCTGGGCGAGACCGACTTTCATAGCCAAGTGGTAAGGCTCTCGCTTTTTGCTCATAGGAGTGGCACATCATCTGGCGATGGTGAGCCAAAAAATTTTGATTATAAATCAGGCCCCTAGACATGGGTGGGGCACGTGTTCCCCCCCCCCCTCAAACCTGGAAATATGAAAAAATTTTCCTAATGGTCCCCCTTATGTTTTGGCCCGCTGAAGGCCAGTCAAAAAATACGGGGCCCCTTATGATTTTTCAATTTTTTCAATAGATTTTTTTCGAAAATATCAATTTTTATAAAATAAACTATTTTTTACATCTTTTCCAATGTTTTCTTTGAAAATTTTTTTGATGTGGTGCCCCTCCAAACTTGGATTCTGGCTAAGGGCCTGCTATAAATGATAACATTTATTTGAGTAAGCATGAAAATTTTATGAAAAACTTTATTACTTCTTACGCTGTTCAGCATCTAGACGACAATTATCTAATATTGTCTTGATTATATCATTCTAAAGCTTATTTTTTACAGAGTGACCAAAATACCGGATTTTTGCGATTTTTCAAGGAAATTTTCGCCAAAAAATTTTTTAAATTTTTTCCAAAACAATCCTATAAGGTTTTTCTACACGATGAATCGATTGCGCGCATTATAAAATAATGAAGACGCTTCTCCGACTCTGAATTAGCCCCAAGCCTCAAAAAATCGCAAAAATCAGGTTTTTTGGGCTGATTCAGAGTCAGGGCACGGCTGCCGAAAGTTGACCAAAAATGGGAACACCCAAAAATGTGTGATAAAACGCTTTATTGCAATGCTAATAACATGCTCACAACAAAATAAACGATTCAAACAGTAAACTTTTTTTCGATTTTGTAATTTTTTCCAAGTTTGAAAAAACTACATTTGCACAAAAATTGGCATAACTCTGCGAAGTCTTTATGAGTTTTGATAATTTTTTTTTAATATTAGGTTGACTAATAAGTCCCTGCGGATTTTTGAAGCAAAATTTATTTAATAAAAACAAATGATAATCAACCAAAATATTCGCCATTATTATCGATAAGCTTTACCCATTTTGTGGGTAAACTATCAATGTTTCTTTTATAAAAAATATGAGGCATAGAATCAAAATAATTCTGGAGCCAATTTTTGACTTCTTCATCTGAATCGAACCGTACATCGTTAAGAGAAGTTTGTAGATCCTTGAATAAATGATAGTCAGATGGTGCGAGTCCGACGAATAAGGAGGATGGGGAAGGACCTTCCACCCAAGTTCATTAGGCTTGGCTTTGTCAATTTTCCGACACGTGGTCTAGCGTTATCATGTTGAAGGATGATCTTGTTCTTGTCAGGTCTCTTTACATGTACTGCTTCAGCCACGCGGTCGAGTTGCTGTCTATAATAGGCCATAGTGACGTGCACATTCGAATCCAATAACTCACGGTAGATGGGCCCTTCTCTATCCCACCACACAGAAAACATTCTCTTTTTAGGGTGCAAATCGGGCATTAGTTCAATTCAGGAGATGGTTTCTCGCAGCTCAATAGGCTTTCCAGAGCGTGATTAGTCCCCGAGGCTAATATCTCCGACTCAAAAGCGTTTGTACCAAACCTGACAAGTGCGCTCTGAAGTTGTCACAGATCTTCACCATACACAGAATTAATATTTCGGGCTGCTTGAGCTGCTGTAGTGCTACTGAAATATTCGTGAAAAATCTGATGGCGAATATGGTTGTGTGGAAAATTACCATTTAATGAAATATTATGAAATAAAACTAATAAAAATAATAAAAAAGAAAAAATCGGAAGCAACATAATGCAGCTGGTCACTTACTATACAAAAGTGCATAAACAACCAGTGGCTTGAGGTTGTCCATAAACTTTAAAACTGCGATGTAAACATCCCGTAGGGACTTATTAGCCAAACTAATAATATTTGACAGAGTCTAATTTATCTTTCTATTTTTCCAAAAAATAGTGTTTTCAATTTTTTTAAACCTTTCGAATTTTTGACTTTTTTAAACTTTAAAAGCTTATAACTTTTTATGGCACAGTCCATTTTTTGAGATCGATAGCTCAAACGATTGCTAATGAGTTATATAGCATCGTAATGGAACGATTTGATTTTTTGAGTAAAAAAGTGCCATTTTTCTAGCAAAAAATGTAATTTTCTGAATCAAAGTCAGAGAAGTGTTTTCAGACTTCGAAAATGCGCGCAATCGATTCCCGCTTAGAAGAACCCCCTAGAACAAGTTTCTGGTTGATTTTATTGCATTTTTGGGGTGTTCCCATTTTTGGCCAACTTTTGACAGTCGTGAGGGATGCTTCATGATTTTTCAATCGATTTCTCGCATAGAAAACCTCCTACAAGATTGTTTTGGAACAATTTTTTGCGAAAATTTGCTCGAAAAATCACAAAAATCCAGTTTTTTGTCCCACTCTGTACGTTAAACTATAAGATAAACCTTAAATGGGTTTAAACTATCTTCAATTTCATTCTTATACAAATTTGTCTTTTTCAATTCTTCTACACTTGGCCGACTTTTATGATCTTTTTTTAGGCATTGTTTAATAAAATGTTTTAATTCTTCCTTATATTCTTTAGGCAAACTTTCACACATATCAGCAGTATTTAAATTTACAATATTTTTCTTTAACTTTACCAAATTAATTCCAATGTATTCCGATGTATCCTCAAAGAGAATTATATTTTTCCCAATTAAAACTTCCATTAATGTAATGCCTAGGCTCCATACATCAGCTTTGAGCCCGTACCTGCCAGATGTAAAATATTCAGGTGGCATGTAATGGTAAGTACCAACGGTAGTATAGGATGACGTTTCGAAAAGTATTCGAGAAACACCAAAATCACATAATTTAATAACGCCATCCCAATTCACCAAGATATTTTGCGGTTTTACATCACGGTGCATAATCGAATGCTCTTGACATTCGTTCAAAGCGTCGACAATTTTAACAATTATTTTATTTAATAACTCTTCTGGAAAATTGCCATATAATTCATATACTAACGAATATAAATCATATAGAGAAATATCCATATATTCTAAGCATATGCACAGGATGTCAAAAAAAGGCAATTTTCATGATTTTTACATGAATTTGGGTCCCGAATTTTTTCTCTAAAAAATACCCAAAATGGGTAATTTTAGCGCATTTCCGAAGCTTGAAAATGCTTTCCCGACCCTTTTTACGGGAAAAATAGGATTTTCGAAGCGAAATGTGTCATTTTTGCTTCATAAACGCTATTTTTTACCTGAGTCAGTGAAGAGTTGTCAAGATTTCGGAATGCGCTCAATCTATTCTCTAACTAAAATTACCTCTATAGATAGATCCATGTGAAAAATTTTTGTCGATTTTATTTTTAGAAGGAACACATACGTAAAAAAAATGATTTCAAATGATTTACAAAAAAAGTTCACAAAAATATTTTGGAAAATCGAAATGGAAAAAACCCTAATATCGCAAGCCCTTTCCTTCTTCATGTTTTTTATGAACGAGAATTTTTGCGTTTAGTGCAAAAGTCCTCGGGCAAAGGTGAAAGATTTGACATTGGTCAAGTTTTCCATCACATACGGGCGATATTGTAGTCGAGATTAGAAAAAATTGGAATTTTTTGAAGAAAAAATTTTTTCCAGATACCGTGGCACTACTGTAATTTGAGTATGAAAAAATTGAATTTTTTGGATAAAAATGCCATTTTTTTCGCAAAAAAATCGCATTTTTTGACAAAAATAGCCAAAAAATTGCGATTTTGGGCTAAAAATAGGCATTTTTGGTGAACAATTGAAATTTTTTGATGAAAAAATGGTCATTTTTTCAAAAATTTTGAAAATCGTAAGAGGGCCAAGGGGAAAAATTATCAAGATTTTTAGGAACGGGGGAGGGGCGTCGCCACTGAAAATTTATACTTTTTAAAAATATTTTTCATTTTGGCTAGTTTTGTGTAATTAGGGGTTTTCAGCAATGTCATGCTGAAGACGATGGTGGAATATTTTTTACGAAAAAATTATAAAAATATAAAATTTCGTTGGCAACTTTCATGAGCGGTGTTAAAAAAGGGCCACTTTGTGAGGGGTTAAGACAAGATTAATGATAAGCGAAGTTTTCTTCAAAATTAATTTCACAAAAAAATCTAGGATAGCAAACAGAATACGAGTACAAATTTTGCTACAAGTTGCCCTCATAGTTTTATAGATAACTCATAGAGATAACTTAATTTTACTGCTAATTTTTACCGTTTTAGTAGAAAAGTATACATTTTGGGAGAATCAAAAGTACTTAAAAATTTTCGAAAATTTTTTGTTACATTCTTGTAGAACAGCCTCAAAAATACTATATTAGCAACAATTCGAAAAATTGTGAGGATCACTTGTACCCTATTTTTGGGTCTTTTTTAAAAATATGATGGTCTCTACCTATAGGGGTATTTTTTAAGAAAAAAATTTTGGGTCCCAAATTCATGTAAAAATCACGAAAATTGCCATTTTTTGACACCCTGTATAAAGCTTCATGCATAATAGAAAACCCATAGAAGTCGATAACATTTTTTGCACCATTCAATAGTTGAAGAAATTCAATTTCTTTCTTTAAACTATCAAACTTTTTATCTTGATTACCACCTGTACGCGGAATGAATGGGATCATGATCTCCTTTATCACAACAAGCTTTTTAGTACTTTTATGACAATATTTTTTGACAACCGAATTCGATGTGACTGATAAAATTTCCCCGAAAATAAATTCTTCCATATCAAATGGCATCTTATTAATCTTGTCAAAGCACAATAATTTTGCGTCTTTTAATTCCAATAACTTGGTTATATATGGATTGGAAGGAAATGTTGAAGCTTCATGGTTGGATGCAGTGTCACAATCCTATATGTATTTTTAAAATTTAAAATTGAAACATGTACCTCATTTTTCATTTTTTAAAGATCGTTAGAAAAATATTCAAATATTAAACAAAATATTGAATTTTCCTATCATTCAATACCTCTTTAAAATCAATACACAGAAGGGCTATTAATCCTAAAGCGTCAACCTGTCCGTTTTTGGGACACTAAAAAAATATTCGAAAAAAATGATTTTTTTCAATAACTTCGACCGGATTTTTTTCAGAACCATAGAAGAGATGCTGAAGAATACATTTTTGAAGGTTTCATCGCTATCCGAAATTCGCATATTTTTCTACGGCTTGTATAAATATGCGAATTTTATGATTTTTTCACCAAAAACATCATTTTAGGGGTTTTTCTATGCGAGGAATCGATTGCAGTTGGTTTCGAGACGTCCAAACTAATGTTTGACCCTGATTCAAGAGACCAACCTTAAGTATTGAAGGGAAATTTACTGATTCAGGGCCAGGCATTAGTTTTGACGTCTCGAAACCACTTGCAATCGATTCCTCGTATAGAAAACCCCCTAAAAAATAATGTTTTTCGTTAAAAAATTCGTTAGCCGTAGAAAGATATGCGAATTTCGGATTGCGGTGAAACCTTCAAAAACATGTTTTTTAGCATCTCTTCTATGGTTCTGAAAAAAAATCCGGTCGAAATTATTGAAAAAAATCATTTTTTCGAATTGTTTTTTTAGTGTCCCAAAAACGGACAGGTTGAATAGGCTCGTAAAAAATGAGGTTGACGCTCTAGGGTTAATTTCTTCTCTTTAGATCGATAGGCGTTTTTTATCACTCTGAATGATAAAAAATCAATGAAAATGAAAGAGACTCCTAATATTTACACTTTATATTCATCCGAAAAACTGTGTTTTGCAGCCAGGATAGTCAACTGACAAAGCAATTCACAACAGGCACTCTTTGAATGATACGTTTTTATCACTCTTTGAATGATAAAAAAGCAATGAAAATGAAAGAGTCTCCTAATATTTACACTTTATATTCAAATAGTTTCACAGGTTCGGCTATTCGGCCCTACTCGAAATCTAGAATAGCGAAATTTGCCATAATTTATATATATTCGGAAAATTCATGGAAAATAGAGCATTTTTTGTTTTTACAGTAAATTCTGAATTGTTATCCTTGTTGAGATAATCGCGTTTAACCCATTTTGGACGACTGGGTCATATATGACCCACCACAAAGAAATCCCCACAACTTTATCAGACTTAATCCAAGCGGGTTGAGCAATAGTTTAAAAAATTCCTGAGATCAAGCCGAACAAAGATGTAAAACATTGTTTGACATAAAAAACTTTCTAAGATAGTTAAAAATTTGATTGAAACTTTGCAAATTGGAAAATTTTAGGGTAAAAATGGGCCTCGAACTAAAATAGCCTATATCTCCTTCTAGGTTGAGATTTTTGATGAAATAATGACATTTTTCATATAAATTGATCATGGCGAATCCAACTGTATAATTTTTTTTAAATTTTGAAGAAATTTTTTTTTGGCCCAATAGGTCGAGGGTTCGATCCCCGGCTGGAGCTNGGTTCGATCCCCGGCTGGAGCTTAATTTTTTTGCCTTTGTTAAATTTTGCCAATTTTTTTGCGAAACTTATTCTTAGGCAATTCTAAGCACTTCTGTGCAAAAATTTTCAAAAAATACCGTCACGCCGAGTTGTCAGCCAAAATGGGTTAAAGTTGGCTATTTTTTGGAATTGGTTTATAATTTGAATTTCCGCCAAAACCCTGATTTTCAATTTTGGCGGGAATTCAAATTATAAACCAATTCCAAAAAATAGCCAACTTTAAACGCGATTATCTCAACAAGGATAACAATTCAGAATTTACTGTAAAAACAAAAAATGCTCTACTTTTCATGAATTTTCCGAATATATACAGGGTGAATCTTTCAAGTGTCCCGGGTTTGTAACGACTATATCTCGAGCTAGGAAAATTTTTTTTTATGCGGTTTTTTGCTACGTGCTATTCAGACCACCCCGTTTTGTGTTTGATAAAAATTAAAAAAAATTTTTTTTCAAATTTTTCGATTTTTTGCCTTGGTCCCCCAAGGGGTCAAAAATCGAAAATTTTCGAATTTTTTAAATTTTGCTAAAAACATGTTTCTTGTGGTTTTCGGGGTCGGGGAACACGATTTTGATG
>OZJO01025158.1:0-12931 GCA_900406225.1 Acrobeloides nanus | reverse complement strand
CAAGTAAAATTTGATTCCATGAAAAGTGCAAAAATATTTAGACGAAGGTGGGATTCGAACCCTCGACCATCAAGACATAAGACTTGCAACTCTCCCAATTGCGCCATTTGGACATAACGGCGTCGAAACTTTTTGCAAACTTTCGTGCGCCGTGTGCAAAAATTTTCATGAAATTTGGACAACTTTAAATTCGAAGTGGAATTCGAACCTATAAACTGCAGAACTGTCACTTTAACCACTCGACCATGATCTCGGGATGGAAAACCCCATGTTATAGTATTCGTTCTAGTCGAATGGCATGACTCGTTTTTAAATTTTCGAATTTTCTCCAATTTTAGCAAAAAACTGCCGTGAGTTCTGATAGTGAAGAAACCTTTCGCTATCATCTTATCCACGCCTAGCCAAAAATCGTTACTTTTCATTCTAGCCCAATTTATTCTACCAATAATGGCAGTTATATCCGCGTATGTAATGGCTATTAAAGAAAACGATGAATTAAATATTGATCCCTATTGTCCTGAAAGAAATGCGATAGCACTAGAACTTTGGCCTTATTTTAGAACTATTAGATTTTCAGCTGCTGCAATGGGTATTTTTCTATATATTCCAATTTTTGCTATTATTGTAAGTTTGTAGATGTAAAAAATAAAAGATTGTTAAAAAATTTTAGTGGAAAAAGAGGCATACAAATGCATTAGGATCTATTGAAAAAAGATTGAGGAAGATTAATGTAACTATAGGTAAGCATAGCCATATGCTAGATTTGGAACTTGTGATGGAAAGCGGAGTAGAGAGGGGAAAGGGATCATCTGATATCGAAACACTTTAAATTTGACTAGGGATTCGAACCCGAGACTTATAAGTTCAAATCCTGGCACACTAACTACTCGGCCATGTGAACTATTAGAATCTTTGCACAATATACCGTAAAACTTCTAATAGAACCCCAAGGGGCTTATTAGAAGGTGTTAATGATTGCTCTTTTAAAAATCGAGTTTAAATCGGACTTCTTCGAACGACCACTTTTTGGATAGCTACTGTAGAAAGAAACGTTCTATAAAAAAAATTATTGAAAAATATTTTATTTTCGCTGAGTTATGGCCCTTTGAATTTGAAAAAGTTGAAAAAATGACATTTTTTTCAAAAAATCATATCTCTGTGAAATCGAAGTCATTGTCAATAACTTCTTTTATATAATGTTCCTCATACGCTTAGCTATCCAAAAAGTGGTCGCTCGAAGGAAATCGTCTTAATTTTGATTTTTGCTGGATTTTGGAATGTAAGGCTTACAATTTTTTAAATTTTTAAAACAATTCAAAAGGCCATATCTCGACGAAAATAAAATATTTTTCAATAATTCTTTATATAGCATATTCCCTATCATCAGGGCTATCCAAAAAGTGCTCGCTCGAAGAAATCCGATTTAAACTCGATTTTTAAGAGAATTTTTATGCTTACATGAGCTCTATTAGAAGTTTTATGATATACCTTGTTTTACACATCTCGTTGAGCTGAGTCGAATAGCGTGACTAGTTTTTAAAATTTCAAATTTTATCCAATTTTGCCCCAAAACCGCATCTAAAATTAGCGGAGGGATAAATTTTTATCAAAAAATGCAATTTTTTAGCAAAAAAAATTCAATTTTTTTCTTCCAATTTTGACAAAAAACCGCCGTGGGAAATGAGTCTATTTTTGAAAAACGATTTTTTAAAGAAAATGTAAAATAGAGTGATACATTAGCGGAAATGGATCTTGCATCATCTCTCAAATACATTCCGAGAGGCTGGTACTTATTTGACAGATGATGTAAGTTTCATTTCTGCTATTCTGAGAGATTTTTCGATCTCAGTACCCAAAAAAGCTTTTTATACACGGATTTTTTCAATATTGTGTATTCATCTATGGAGATTATAATGGCATATCTAATTTATATTCAGATTTTCGTTGTAATACACAAACTATTTGAACACCAAAACGCAGTATTGAGACCTTTTGTAGAGTTGACATAAAATTTATAATCTGAGATTTTTTCTTGAAATTATTGCATAATAATCTATATGCTAAGAGGAATCAGAATCCATATTGGGTTACCAAAATAGCCACTGGAAAGTGTTGAAAATTGAGTTACAAAAAGCAGGTCGTTGTTGGGAAAAATACCAAAAAATCGACTTTTTGTGGTTTTTATAACTCGATTTTCAATATCTTCCAGTGGTCTATTTTGGTAAACCAATATAGATCATCAGGGCCGTATCCAGGGGGGCTAAGCAGGCTCAAGCCCCCCCCCGAAACCCAAAAAGTGAAAAATTTTTCCTAATGGTCCCCCCTTATGTTTTTTTCCAAATTTTTTGAAAAAATTTTTCAAAAATCATAATGATCCCCCATTATGATTTTTCATCAAAAATGACCAAAATTTCCTATTTTTTCACCAAAAAGGTCCAAATTTTTCTACAAAAATTGTAATTTTCTGAGCACTTTTAGCTTAAAAATGTCAAATTTGGCACTTTTTTGTTGTTTTTTGGGAAAATTTAGGACAAATTGGGTATAATTTTCAGCTTAGAGACAAGCATTTTGCAAAAAAAATTTTCGCCTGCGGCGCTAATTTTTTTGACTTCTCTCAAGGATTTCAATAAAAAATTTTCGCGCCTATCGGCGCGAAAAACCATGGGGGGGGGACCAAGGTGTTTTTGTAAATTTTTTGAAAAAATCGAAAAAAATCATAAGGGTCCCCCCTTATGTTTTTGCCAAAAATTTTGGAAAATTTTTGAAAAAAAACATAAGGGGGGACCAAGGTAAATTTTTCAAAAATTTGGGGTCAAGCCCCCCCTCCCCAAAACCAAAACCTGGATATGGCCCTGTAGATCATATTCCTCATGGTACGTAGATTATTATATAAAAAATTTCAAGAAAAAATCTTAAATCATAAGATTTTATGTCAATTCTACAAAAGGTCTAAATACTGGGTTTTAGAGTTCAAATAGTTTGTGTATTACAAAGAAAATCTGAAAACTTGATATAAAACTAGCTACGCCATTAGAATCTCCATAGATGAATAATTTATACTGAAAAAATCCGAAATTAAAAAACATTTTTTGGGTGCTGAGATCGAACAATCTCTTAGAATGTACTTATTTAACAGCTGATGCAAGTTCCATTTCCGCTACTGTATATATAAAAAATAAAAATTTTAGGATTTACTGTTGTTATAGAAACAACAATGTTCTTAATCCCTGATTTGCTTGTATTATTTAATATTTTCCCTGGATATGGAGAGATTTCATATTGGATTATGCTAAGCAAAGGCCTAGTCGAAGTTTTTATTTATATCCGACGACAAAAAGAACTTAGAAAAGCCATCATTAATCTTATAACATTAAAAAGAATACGTTCGAAAATTTTTCCAAAGCCTGCAGTACCTTCCTTGAGAACATAAAACAGTACTACAGGATGTCCCAATAAAAAGTGCTCTGTTTGAGATTTTATGTTGACAGGAAAATTAAATTTTTTCGGGTAAAATATTGCTTGATTGTTTTTTAATAATAGAGAAGGCCTCAAGAGAAACTATAGTGTGGGTAGACAGTATCATTAAAGGCCAGTCCAGTCAGTTACAATCATATGAAAAAATGATATATTCGGAAAGATCATGAAAAATTGAGAATTTTTTGTTTTTATGACACCATCTGAATCGTTTTCCCCATCGAGATAAATGCATTTGAAAATATGAGTTCGTGTACATGTTCGATTGCGCGCATTCCCGAACCCTGAAAATGCTTCCTTGACCCTGACTTAGGGAAATGATTATGCGTAACGAAGCGAAAATAAGCTAAAATTCGAATTTTCGAGAGAAACCAACGTTATAGGAATTGTTCTAGGCGGGGAATCGATTGCGCAATTATCAAAGCATGAACATGCTTGCTTGACCCTGATCCTTAGTGCCTATTGGTTTAGATGCCTAGATGATTAGGCGTTCCTAGGAAGCTGGTTTCCCTGCGAAAATTCGAATTTTAGTTCATTTTAGCTTCATTACACATAATCCCTTATCTGAATCAGGGTCAGGGAAGCATTTTCAGGGTTCGGGAATGCTCGCATTCGATTTTCCGCATAAAATTACCCTTATAAGGGCTATTTTCAAAAAAAAAATTTTGAAAAAAATTATCACGTTATTTTGAGTCTCTCTTCTTGGAGGGGGTAACAATCGGAGGCCGTTCTCCGAAGAAAATTTTTGCAAAAAATACATTCCTAGAGGTAATTTTATGCAGAAATTAATTCCGCGCATTCTCGAAGCATGAAAACGCTTCCTTGACCCTGATTCAGGGTCAAGGAAGCGTTTTGAGGTGGGTGTATTGAAGCGAAAATCAAACATTTTTGGATTTTTATGAGAAAACCATCTATTCTTAGGTTTTTCTTGGCGGGGAATCGATTGTTTACACTCCCGAACTGTGAAAGCGTTTTCTTAACCCTGATTCAGGGAAGGGATACGTATTTACGTAAATAAATTGATTTTCGCTTCAATCACCGATTTCTTTCCTGAATCAGGATCAAGGAAGCGTTTTCAAGGTTCGGAAATGCGCGCAATCGATTCCCCGCCTAGAAAAACCTCGACGATTTCATCGAAAACGAGCGAAAAATGCCGATTTTAGATATATTTTTTGGGCGGCAACAACTTATCGGTCTGATCAGAACTTCGGGGACATTTGAAAACAACTTCGGGGACACTGATCACAACTCCAGGGATATGACTTTTTTCAATGAATTTTTACATGTTTATTGCTTTTTTATTTTATTACATTCATCTATATACAGGCAAAAAATAATAATCGAAATAATATAAAATTTAAAAACATCCGATTTTTAATATTTCCCTCCTTTTTGGATACAATCATTCAAGTGACCAATCAATTGGTTAACCATATTCATATAATATCCTTCTTTTCCTCTCTTTTCGAGGTGATTTGTAACCCATTCCATTAATTCATTCTCGTCCTTGAATTTTCGACCTTTTTGATGATTCTTATCATCACTGATTACTAAAAAATCCATAGGTGCCAGTCTAGGTTCATATGGTGGGATTTGTTGAGGTTCAAACATGTTGTCTTGTAATGCTTTTCGAGCTTCAAAAGACCCTCTAGGATTCCAGGGAACTCCGTGGATCGCTGTGTTATCAATCAACAACTTAACCCATCGCTTTTTCATCCATGGTCGCTTAGCATCAATGGCATTTCTTAGCTTTTTGAGACCTTCAGCATACCTCGCGCCTTTAAATTTATTATACGATTTTTTGGAAACTAGACAAGTGTACCTGTCATGTTTGTTTGAAGAAAATCGATTAGTAACGGACCACGTGGATCAACAAAAATATTGGAATTAATCTTTTTCTTAGAACCACCACTTGCTTTCACTACTTGAGATGATTGAGCATGACCTCCATATGGAACCCATTCGGCAGCGGAATATCGAGAGTGAGGTTCTTAGCGAATTGGAGTTTCGTCTCCGGTAACAAAAATCATAGCGAACTCATCCGGGTTTTTCTTAAATTTAGAATTATTTCATCGAATATTAATTACTTGAATTTCTGATAACAAAGCTTGAGCAAGTGCAGCGCTTTCTTGTTCTTGTTGAAGAGTACGATGATGAGGAATCCAAACTGGACAGGCTATGCATTCCCAAATGTTGATTCAAAATGCGCTCGACGGAAGGTCTACTAATACCGAGTTCTTCAGCTAAATCATTTTGCTAAAATTTAAATTCCTTGTTTAAAAATTAATGGGAATACCGAAATATGTTTATCTTCTTTAATCAGATTCTCTGCTTTCAAAATATTTTCATAAGTAACGGCTGTAGGCAAATGATGTGGATCATGGATTTGATCTTTCATAGATGTAGTTCCGGTTCTAAATCGGTCGGCCCATTTATAAACTTTAGATCTTGTATAACATTCGTTTCCATACATTTCCTTCATTCTTCTATAGATCATGTTTGTAGACCATTCTGAATGTTCCTCTAACAAAATTCGAATGGCATAACGCATATGCATTTTGCGCTCTTTTTCATATGGAGTAGTCATATTTTCTAAAAAAGAATATTCATTAAACCAAAAATATATGGGATAAAAATTATTCGAGGAAAAATGACGCTAAATGATGATTTTGAAATAATGATTACTCATAGATTGAACAAAGCGGTTGTCGGAGTCGCACATTTTAATCGCCAATTCAACCATCGAACAGATGTGTATGAGTTTGAATAAGAAATAAACATAGCCAACTTTCAAATTTAATAAATATTTCATCAAAATAAATCAAAGTCTGAATATTTTTTGCCTATATGTAGATGAATGTAATAAAATAAAAAAGCAATAAACATGTAAAAATTCATCGAAAAAAGTCATGTCCCCGGAGTTGTGATCAGTGTCCCCGAAGTTGTTTTCAAATGTCCCCGAAGTTCTGATCAAACCGATATGTTAAAACCCAATACATTAACCTCTTATGTTTTTTTTTTTTTAAAATAAGAAAAATGTCAAAAACTCGTATTTTTGTGAAGAAAGCGGCTTTTTTAACATCGGAATCGTGTTTTTCGACTATAAATTACTCCTAGAAGGTGCTTTTGACCCGAAAAATAGACTTTTTCTATGAAAGTACGCTTTTTCCTTTAAAAGCTGGGGTCAAAAGCACTTTTTTTCTAAGTTTTCTCACCACAATATCCATTTTCGACACGGTTTTTTTTCAGAATGTGGTTTTTAATACCGTAGATTCTGATTTTAAAACGTTTCCGACATGATATCCTCCTGTATTCGTCGAGATCTAAAAACCCCTGACGGTCCCTAATTTTATGTTTACAGAAAAATTACATTTTATAAGGTGAGATTTTAACTTTTTTAAAATTCTTTTTTTAAACGTAGAAAATCGAAATCTCTATGTTTTGAAAAAAAAGATTTGAGTAAAAGAAAACATTTTATCGAGAAAATGCAATTTTCATGCAAATATTTAATGGCAAAAATCTCATTTTTTATTAACTACTCTGTAATTTGTACAGAAATCTTTTTTCCGAATGGCCTGATTCACTCGCAGGACGTTGTTATACCCCGGTGTAACAAAAGTTCCTCTTTCATAAATACGAAAAAATAAATTTTTTCACTCGTTTTTAGACACCATGAATATTGTTGAATAAAAATTTATTTAAAATAATTTTTAAAATGATAATTGAACAAATTAATTTGTATTGCATTTGTCGATCTCTTGAATCTTATCACAGCCACCACATGACAAGGCCACGATTTTTAGATACGCCGAGTTCGGCCCAACGGGATCCCTAGTAACGTCAGCGCCCGTATCGGAAGTTGTTTTCTGTGCACCTGTGTCGACATTACGAAGAATTCCGTACCACACTCCCGCATACGTGTAACATTTTCCACCTAGAAAATAATTTAATTTTTTTTATCCTGCTCACTTTCACAATAAGGTACAATAGCCAGCTCAACTTCATCATAACCTTCCCAAAAATTCCCGTCAATATCACGTACACAAACTCGTTGACATAGTTCATAGTCATAATCATTTTCGATGTATTTTGCTAGCTTGTCGTCAGAGTATGCGTTCCTTGGAACTGTATCAGATCCAGATACAGATTCGAAAAATTGTAAACTGCCGCCTTCACAATGGCATAAGGCTAAATTATTTGACTTTTTTATTTTTAAAATGATATCAGTAAAAAATAAGTCAGATTGGCCAAAAAAGTGCATTGCTTGCAATTTTGTTCTTGTAGGAAAATTGCATTTTTTCGGGGAAAATGAATTCTTTTTACTTGATTATGTTTTTACGACGTAGACAATCTAATTCTCCATGTTTGTAAAAAAGAATTGGGTAAAAAGGTATCATTTTACTCGAGAAAATGCAATTTTTCTGTGAGCATAATATTACAAAAATGCACTTTTATGGGCCACCCTGTAAAAAAAGTATGATTTCATCTAAGGAACAAGTCAGGTTGGGAAAAGCAGTCATGATTATCATGATCGCCTTTAAAGGGAGTCTCATTTACCTCGGGGACTCCACTTAAGGGCACTTCATTTACCTCGGGGGCTCCACTTATTGTTGTTTAAGGAAAAAATGTTGTTTTTTCAAATTTTCTATGGTTTCTTGAGGACAAACTTATATTGTTTTTGCGAAATTCGGACTCGCCACAAAAAATGGCGACAGAAACTGTGGTCGCTCGTAGAAAATAACCAGGAAAAACCTGAGATTTGAGAAGTGGAGTCCCCGAGGTAAATGAGACCCCCCCCCTCCTCCCTTTAAAGGGGGTGTACTTTGTAGCCGCATCTCGAAAAAAAAATTTATTTTCACATAAAAACCCTATTAGGGGTAATTTGATGCGAGAAATCGATTGCGCGCACTTCCATTGCGTAAAAACGCTATCTTGACCAAGTTTTTGTGAAAAATTGTCTATTTTTTCTCTTTTTAAGATGAAAAAGGGCGAAAAAATAGGTAATTTTTCACGAAAACTTGCTCAAGATGGCGTTTTTACGCTTAGGAAGTGCGCACCATCGATTTCTCGCATCAAATTAACCCCAATTGGATTATTACGGAAAAAATTTTTTTCTCCCAAATGGTACAAAATGCACCCCCCCCCTTTAGACATATTAACCAAAAATCGATTTTTTACTAAAATATGGTTAAAATGGCGTTTTCACGATCCGGGAGAGCTTGCAATCGATTTTTCGTATAAAATTACCCCTAATAACTTATTATATTAGTAATAAGGTCTTTTTTGTGAAAATAAATTTTTTCGAAATGCGGCTAAAAGTACACTTCCTCTAAAGGAGCAGTCCATTAATTTACACCCATATGAAAAATGATATATTCGTAAAGATCATGAAAAATGGAGCATTTTTTGTTTTTATGGCATGTTCTGAATCGTTGTAGTTTTCGAGATAATTGCGTTTGAAATTTTGAATTTGTTACAAGCTCTTCGTTGTAATACATAAACTTTTTTGAATTTTTTGCGGAAAAATCGATTTTTGCATTGATTTTTTAAATTTTCATAAAATGAACATTGTAGCAATTTTTTATAGCTAAATGAGACGAACAAAATGACACCAAAATTATCCAATTTGGGTTATTGAAACCAAAACCCTAATTCATGTTTTCGTTTCAATAACCCAAAACAATGCTCAAATTGGATAATTTTGGTGTCATTTTGTTCGTCTCATTAACTATAAAAAATTGCTATAATGTTCATTTTATGAAAATTTAAAAAATCGATGCAAAAATCGGTTTTTCCGCAACAAATTCAAAAATGTTTGTGTATTACAACAAAGAGCTTGTAACAAATTCAAAATTTCAAACGCAATTATCTCGAAAACTATAACGATTCAGAACATTCCGTAAAAGGAAAAATGCTCCATTTTTCATAATCTTTCCGAATATATCATTTTTTCATATGGTTGTAAATTACTGGACTGGTCCTTTAAGTTTAAGGTCATTTACGGAACTAGAAAGATTTTTAATGGAAGATAGGCAAAAATTTTACTTTTTTAGAGTGTCTGATAAAATTCAACACTTTTACCCTGGTGGGATTAAACCTGCTGGCCCAAAGTTGCTTAACTTGCCCGATCGAATGAGTTCGCCTTTAACCACTTTTGACGAAAAATTTTGCATTAAGTTTGAAACGGGCTTACATAAAACTTTTACTTACATTGAGGTGCCTGTTGATCCCCGTCATAGGGAACTACACCATATTCAACAAAAAGTTGTGCCTTACCAGTTGGTATTGTACATTCTAAAATAATTGTTAACAAATTAAAATATCATTTGTTTACTTGGGAGGTCAATAGAGTTTTCACACTTTTCACTTGAAGATTTTGATTTTTCTAAATCTTCAATCTCAAAGTTATAATAATAACCAGGGCCATAGCATTTTTCGGTAATCTCAGGCTTTATGTCATTGCATCCACTACAAGAAACTGCATCAGCTTTCAGGTACTTAGAGTTGGGTAACATATACTCATCAGAAATATCAACTGGGTTCGTACTATCCACAGTATCAGTCCCACCATCTTTTTGTAGTGTACCGGAAGACACTCCAACATAGATATTGCATTCGTCTCCTAAATTATTTTTAAATAGCTCCAAAATATTAGCATTTTGAAGTTAACAATAGCACAGCCGCTCCGCGGTGCGGTATCCGAGCACAGAATTAATGCTGAATAAAACTATAAAAATTTTTTGGAAATAAATGCTGTGTAAAAGGTATATGATCAAAATTTATAATTATCACAATTTCTAATTTTTTATATTTTTAAAAAATCACATGCAATAGGCTTAGCATTAGACTTACAAGGGACCTTCACAGCTTGTGAATTTTCAAATTCAAGATTTTTTCTTAAATTTTATGCCAAACGGCTCCTTATGACACAAAATGAAAAACCCCAGTCACCAGAATTTTAGTCTTACTAGAACGCGATCTGGGGCTGCCCTAATGGTCATAAATACCATATTTCTTCTAAAATAATCCCCGGGGGATATTTTTTTTAACCTCCCTATTTTGCCAAAACTTTAAAACAAAAAATCGATTTTTCTCAAAAAATTTATAGACAAGCATTCTAATTTGCCTAAATATGTTTCCTTCATCAAAAATGCTATTGAATGACATTACTTTCGATATAGGCTGTGACCGGGCACTTGGGAATTCCCCTGTGAGGGAGGGGGGGGGAGGGTTATTTTAGAAGAAATACGTAGCCTTTTGAAGGATATTTATGACTATTGGGGCAGCCCAGATCGCGTTCTAGTGAGGCTAGATTCTGTTGACTTGGGGTTTATCATTTTGTGTCATAAGGAGCCGTTTGGCATAAAATTTAAGAAAAAATTTTGAATTTGACAATTCACAAGCTGTGAGGGTCCCTCCCCCCATCCGACTTTTTAAAAATATAAAAAATTATAAATTTTGATTTATAAACTTTTAAGCGGGAAATGCCACTTTTTGCCCAAAAATTCACTTTTTATACTCGAATTACAATGCTGCTCCCGTACCTGAATTTTTTTCAAAAAATTCCGGAGCTACTATACAATAGGAGGGCCACTCACATGAAAAAATTTTCAAAAATTTTTCTGAAAATGATTCCTCTAGGGGTAAAAACATGCGGGAAATTCGAATTTCATATTTTCAAAGTAAAAAACGCTTTCTTGATTTAGGGAAGGCCTGTGTATTGAAACGAAAAGTTGCAAAATCGCATTTTTGATACTTTCGCTTCAATATACAGGCCTTCCCTGGATCAGGAAAGCGTTTTTTCGCTTTTAAAATGTCAAATTCGAATTTCCCGCATGTTTTTACCCTTAGAGGGTCATTTCCAGAAGAAAATTTTTGAAAATTTTGGCTAAGATCAAGAATTCGGACAAATTTTCGATTTTAACCAAAACAAGCCTATTAAATAGATCTTTACAAGATCTCTCAGTCTCCATCAAAAAAATCTTTGGGAACCCCTATTGTGAGGATATAATGGGGGCGACTCCCCCCCCCCCCCCCAAATTCATGGGGAGTGTACACGTGTGCTCGAACCTACAATCTTTTGCGTATTAATAAAGTTTTGCGCAAATGGTTGTCCCACTCCCAGCGAATTGTTTTTTCCCATTTTACATAGCTCTTTGTTGAAAATTTTTTGTGTGGAAGTTGTTAAGCATGCTCAAAAACACCTGAATAAACCGGAAATTTGAAGAAGTATTTCCGTGTTAACATTTTTTAACCATACCCATACAAGAAGGTACCAAAATGACGTCTGCAGTTGTGTCCGTTGGTTTCCAAAAATTTCCGTCCTTATCACGGATACACATGTTTTCACAAACATCGGTGTCCGCGTAAAGTTCAAAAGCCAGCTGATTGTCTTCATAAGAACTTGATGCGGTTGAATACATAGAAGGCTTAAAGAATTGTTGACTTCCTTGTGCACAAGGACAAATAGCTAAAAGTTAAAGATTAATATAAAAATTGGATGTATACCTTCAGGTTCCCTTTGATAATATCCATCATCTCCAACAACCCCGTTTGCTACATAAAGTTTTGCTAGATCTGTTGGAGCAATACATTCTATAAATAAGTTGTTTTTAGAATAAGCAATTAAAAATTTACCTTGTTTTTCACAACTTTTACTCTCGGATGATTCAGAAGATTCAGACGATTTACTCTTACTATACCCATATCCTTGTTGATATCCATTGTCGTAAGAATCCCCCGTTTTTTGATAAGAAATTCGTCGTGCAGTATAGTTATTTGAAGGTATGCCCAAAACTTCAGAAGCAAAGTTTAAAGTTAGACAGAAAATAAGAAACGACCAACCTTTCATGATTTTTTTAAATGTAAAAATGAATCAAGGCGTTGCACCTTTGAGCATAAGCCTAGATCATAAAAAATGACTAATCTTTTTAAATGTTACTTTGAAAATGTTATTCTAGAGCAATATGCATGCATTTTAAACGAAAAATGATCTTAAATTTTATACAGCTTACTAATTTTGACCTTTAAGTTGGAAATTTTTTAAAGTTTTAGCGTGAAAAATGTCAATAGACAAGCTATAAAACAGGTTAAAGGACTAGTCCAGTGAGTTACAATCATATGAAAAAATGATATATTAGTAAAGATCATGAAAAATGGAGCATTTTTTGTTTTTACGGCATGTTCTGAATCGTTATAGTTTTCGAGATAATTGCATTTGACATTTTGAATTTTTACAAGTAAGGTTCAGAGGAATTGGACATTTTTGTCCACTCGAGTGGACATACGAATTTTTATGTCCAGTGCAGTGGACAGACAAATTCCAAAAATATGATAATGACAACTTTTTTCTCTTTGATAAGTTCGAAGATCTCCTTTTTTACTTAAAAACACCGTTGTCTAACATATCTATCGAACTTATCAAAGAGAAAAAAGTTGTCATTATCATATTTTTGGA
>OZJO01025153.1:0-26115 GCA_900406225.1 Acrobeloides nanus | reverse complement strand
TTGACATGTTCATAGCCAAAAATAGCCATATATAAAAATTTTCAATTTTTATTAATTTAAGCAAAATAACCATATGGGAGTTTCTTTTCGAGAAATCGAATGAAAACGCTTCCTTGACCGTGAATTAGCCTAATTTCGTTTCAATATACACAATCCTTCTCTGAATCAGGGTTAAGGAAGCCTTTTCAAGGTTCGTCTATCTGTGCAATTTATTTCTCGATAGAAAACTCACATATACAGGGGGCGCTAGGTGGACTTGCCCTAAATGAACTTGCCCTAAAGTAAACTCGCCCTAAATGGTCCTCTAGGCGAGTTCAATCTAAGCGTATGTGTTAGGCGAGTTGATTTTAGAGCAAGTCGACTTTAGAGCGAGTTCATTAGAGTACATACTAGCAGTCGTGAAGCGCATTTCACAACGATTTCCGGACGCTAGCCGTCCGGAATTTATAGTATTTCCGAAGCAAGTATACAATGGTAGTGTCACTTAACGTGGTTCAAAATCCAAAAAATTTTTTGCTCTAAATTTTGTTAAGAATGGCTCCCCTAGGGTTAAAATTAGCTGAACCATCCAAAAAACGCACTCTCGCGGCGTAAAAAATTTCCTTCACCACGTTTCGAACAGTTCTTGGTACCCAACACCATGTTATTCGATAAATTACATACTAAATCAAAAGTTCTTGCGATAAAATGCAGTTTTCATGGAATTTATGCATCCCTGCATTGTCGTTTGTTCGCGGGAAAATTCTTGAAATTTTCCCCCAAAATATGACCACGCAACCGTAAATCGAAAAAAGGGCTATGTGATCGAAAAGGTGATAGTTTTTCATGATTTCAATGAAAAACCAACGCAAGACGATGTTTGTTTCATGATTTCAATGAAAACCAACGCAAGGCGATGGTTTGCAATAGCCCAGCTACGCCTTTGAGTCCATCCCCTGAATCAGGGTCAAGGAAGCGTTTTCAGGCTTCGGTAATGTGCGCAATCGATTCCTCGTATAGAAAAACCCTAGGGGTGGCCTGTTAGAGCACCTAGTCCGCTTGTACGATTTATCAGAAAAAGGTTAAGAAACGTTGCCATAATTTTTAGACACCCTGCATATCAAAAACACCAATTTTTCTTTCAGTCCATCAGCCTTTGAGACCATTTTCGACCAACACGTGCGAGTATGTGTTTAATTTTGCGTCCTTCATATTTTTGTCAGCACGCCGAATGTTTTCCCCAATTTCCTTTACTGTTATTCATAAAAGATCAACGATCAGACAACAGCTCTTATTTTGTTCGTTAATTTACTCACGTCCGTTCCACATTCAAATGACATCACAACAGTGGCCGCGTGGTTCGGGCCGAGTCCTGGGAAAAGTGCGATCAGTCGTTGACAGCACAAGAACTATCATCACCCAAACAGTGTATTATGTAAAAAGCTGCAGCAAATCTATGAGCTCGACATAGGAAGAAAGAAAATGAATTGGAGGAGGAGCTTACTGGACAACAAAAATTCTTACTTCTTCACAGCCTCCTCGTGCTGTGGACTGAATCATATAAGAGCAGGTTGGTACCGGTGTTTGGTTGGTTTGAAACGATAAGTGTTATGTAAATCTAGTTAGTTTGGTTAANCTGTGGACTGAATCATATAAGAGCAGGTTGGTACCGGTGTTTGGTTGGTTTGAAACGATAAGTGTTATGTAAATCTAGTTAGTGTGGTTAAAGACGCACATGTTGAGATAAGGAAAAAAATTTTGGTTTTGTTGTAGGAATGAAATCCCAGAGAGGGGTTGTGGGAGGGGGAAGGGGATACTGTAGCTGATTTAAGAAAAAAACAGTTCAGAGAGCTCTTCTATAGTTCGTGTTTTTTTTAAATTTACAGGGTGTCCCAAAAATGGAAATTTTCGATTTTTACGCGATTTTTTCAAATTTTTTATAAGCTTTTTAATTTTCACCAAAATAAGGGTTTTCTATGCGAGGAATCGATAGCACACGTTGCCGAGCTTTGAAAACGCTTCCCTGATTCAGGTGAAGAAATGTGTGTATTGAAACGATATCAAGACAAGATTGATAAGTGAGAAACTAAGTCTAAGCCTATCTCTTCACTTCCTTAAATACCATTCATTTTTTTCACTTTTTGATAAGCTCAAGATCTTTTCACCTCATAAATCTCCGCATTTTTGGTCATTTTGCAAATTTCCCGATCGGTTTAAGACCAACTCCCATTTTTCATTTTTGTACATGACACTGAACGGACCGGCTTTTTGCTCTCCCATCCGAATGACACGAACAGGCCCCGAAGCGAAGAAAAGTCTCTTCATTTTCCGAAAGAACCGTTCTATCTTTCTTCTTTCATCCGCAAAAATTTTTCTTCCCACTTCATAAACTTCATTGTTGTTCTTAGCGCCATTCGTGGATACACTTGACTTTTTTTGTCTTACAATGTCCTATTTCTTTATTGTCGTGAGAAATTTCGTTTAAACTGTCAATTTTGATTTGGATACTGTCACGTTTGGGTTAAAAAGTTGTATAAAAATAGTTTTTATAAAAATAGAATTTTTGTAAAAACAGGTGGAAAAAAAGTATGCATGTGATTTTTGTCATTGCATCATGCTTATGTAAGTAGGCGTTTAATATATACCGCCTTGGAATTTTCAAAAAAATTATTGTATGTTTGAGGTCACAAAGAAATTGTTGATTGTTTCGTATGACGTGGGTTTTTGAAAAATTATTTATTGAAATTTTTCTGACGATAAGTTCAAAAAATTTATCAAATGTTGAGTAGCTTTCTTAGTTTAAAGAGACAATAAAATGAAATAAGGCCTAGGCTTAGGTGTAGGCTTAAGTTTAGGCGTAGGCTTATTCGTAGGCTTAGGCTTAAGCTCAGGCGTAGACTAGGTGTTGGCTTAGGTTTTTAAGCTTCCATGAGACTCTCACAATATCGAATTCGAGTGTTTCCAAAAATTTGTTCAAAATCAAAGGTTTCATTTAGTATTTGTCTTTAATCTTTTTTATACACTTTTTGATGTTTTTTCAATTTTTTCGTGTTTCAAATTTGTTTAAAATTAAAAAAATATTTCTAATTCTTTTAGAATGACTATTACACCCGTAACAAACGCACAAAAAATCGCCAAAGCTGTAGTGATAGCGGTCCGCGCCGCTTCTACAACGGCCACCGCTCAAACACAACCTATAGAAGTTGACAGTCCTGTGAATACTTTTTATGTATGTCAATATAAATTTTTGATCCCCCCCCCGTTCCGATTAAAAATTTTTGTCATACAGTAGTGAACCAAAAACTTGCATCACCTGTAAAAATATATCCACAAAAAAGTTATTTTTTTGCAGCACCGTGATCTAGAAATAATTCGCGCTACACCATCACAAATGAAGCCCAAGCCGACTTCTTGGGACAACCTCAAATTTGGTCATGTCTATTCCGATCATATGATGGAGGCCGACTGGCATCAAGATAAAGGCTGGACCAGACCATTAGTCTCTCCTTTGCACAACTTTGCACTTCATCCTGGAGCTAAAGTATGTCTTTTTCCCAACTTTTCGTGTTAATGAACAATATTTTTTAAATGAGTACATGTTTGATGATTCAAAAAATATAAATTTCAAAAATTCTTGTATATTAAAACGAAAACTTGATTTAAACATGTTTAGGTACTCCATTATGGTATCGAACTTTTTGAAGGAATGAAAGCATACAGAGGTGTTGATAATAAGATTCGCATGTTCCGTCCAGATAAAAATATGGAGAGAATGAAGAAGACGGCTATCCGAGCCACGCTTCCAGTAAATTTTTTAATTTTTGCAACTTTTATGTTTGTCGGAAGTGTTTTCAACACACAAAAAAATTAATTACCACTTTTTCGAAAATTTAGTTAGATGGCCAAGTTAGATACTTTCTCTAATTTCCCAAGAGGGGTATCAGATTTTTTTTGCTCTTCTGGCCACCCACCTATGATGAAAATTGAAGATAATTTTCGAAATGTTTTTTATTTTAAAAATTTCAAAAATTAAATTTTTTGAACTTATTAAAAATTAAATGATATAACTTTATTTAAGTAGTCGATAAGATGAAACAGGCTTATGCTTAGACTTGGGCCTAGGCTTAGGCTTAAGCTTAGGCCTAGGTTTAAGCTTATGCTTAGGTCTAGGCTTACTAACCTCATTCCAATCCAAACCAAATTTTTGAAAAATTGATTTTTTTAATCAAATTTTCAACAAAACATTTAGGATTTCGACGCCGAAGAGCTTATCAAAATCATCACCGACATGATCAAAGTAGACAAAGAATGGGTCCCCTATTCAAACACCAGCTCTCTCTACATTCGACCAACTTTGATAGGCACTGATGTAAGTAAAAAACTTGAATTTTTTTATAAATAAAAATGTTTTAGCCTACTCTTGGAGTTGCATTTTCCACCCAAGCAAAACTTTTTGTGCTTACAAACCCAGTTGGTGCTTACTATCCAACTGGCTTCCAACCGGTGGCTTTGTTAGCCGATCCGGAATTTGTTCGAGCATTTCCCGGTGGTGTTGGTGCTTTCAAAATGGGATGGTAAGGGAAAATTTTAATAAATTTTTGTAACTTTCGAAAAAAATCAAATTTGTAAAAAATTTCAATTTTGGATTTTTTTAAATTTGAGCTACTGATGATCAAATAACAGAAAGTGATCATTCTTGTCACCGACCATAAATATGCGAATTTTGAACATGATACTATTTTGCTCATCGTGATAATGGTGACAAATGTGAACAAAATATTACCGTGATCAAAATTCGTATATTTCTGGTCGATGACAAAATTGTCACTTTTTGCAACTTTGAGTATCACTAATTTGATCCATATTTCAAATAATTTTAAACGGAAAAATTCAAAAATTTTTCATCTTTAGCAACTATGCACCCACGATTTTGGTCGGAAAAATGGCTCATGAAATGGGTTGCCAACAAGCACTATGGCTTTATGACGACGATGAAAAACTCACAGAAGTCGGTACTATGAACATTTTTGTCTACTGGATAAACGAACAAGGAGGTTAGCAAAAAATTTTAATTAAAAAATTTCATTTTCAAGAAAATTTGGGTCACGGCGCACAAAATGCCGAAAAGGTGCAAGCAAGGGTCAAAATTTAAAAAAAAATTTCTAGCCGGAGACAAGGATTGTCACTTTTTGTAACGTGTACATCCCCATTGTGTGCGATAAATTTGTATTACAAATTAGAATTTTGATAAGAATGATTTTTCTTAATTTTGGATCAAAAATTAAAAATCAAATTTTCCACTATTTTGTCTTAAAATTTAACCTTGAGTATGTTTTAAATTTCCTTATTCGTAAACATATTGTCAGAAAACAAAAAAAAGTCACATGTGCGTTTTTGGGTCATTTCGGGAAAGCCTATAGACAATGTGTCGGTTTGCTGTAAACTTCCATACTTCGACAAAAGACCGACGAAAACTGCCAAAATATGTTATCATCACACGAAAAGTAAAAATATCACAAGAATTAATTATTTTTGGCGAAAATAAATGACTCCGATTTCGGGAAACTCTTCAAGTTTTTGTTGTAAAAAAATACACATACCACTAGACCGAACAATCGGACCATTCTTGAAGACAAAAAGTGTAAGAATAGAATTTTTTTATGACAACTAAAATACATTAATCATACATTTAACCTTGAGTATGAGTATAGAACTTACAAAAAATTACAAGAATTGTGCAAGGTTAGGTTAAGGGAAAATTCTTTTGAAAAGTAATGAAAAGGCTTTAGGCTTAGGCTTAGTGCTTAGGCTTAGTGTTTAGTCTTAGGCTTTTTAAGATTTTCTCTACGCGAAATTTTTACGAAAAATGAACTCCACAAATGACCTTAAAATGCAACAATTATAAAACTTTTGTAAACAACTCATGAAACTTGTTACCGTATAAAATCCACGAGTTTGAAGAAAATATGTGTAAATATTTTTTGTAGAAGAAGAATTGTGTACCCCACCATTGACCGATGGATTGATTCTACCTGGCGTTACACGTGACTCGCTTATTGAAATTGCCCGAGAATGGAATGAATTCAAAATCACAGAGCGTTACCCAACCATGGAAGAAATTCGTAGATCTCTCAAAGAAAGAAGGGTAAATTTTTGAAAAATTTACAAATCAAAAACTGAAATTTTTTGTGAATATTTTTAACTTTTTCCACTACTTTTATTTCATATTGCCATTCAAAAATCCTACAGAGTGAGCCAAAAACCGTACTTTTGCGTTTTTTTGGCTCACCCTGTACTATTTACTCCTTCGAAAAAAGCCACGTGGGATGATCTTGAGATAAGAAAATTTCTGAGTGCTCAAACATCTTTTCCTACCTCAGCATGTCAAAATCTTGTGCTTTTGTGCTCTTGAGTCGATCTTGATCTCAACAAGCGAATTTTTCACGTCCTCTCGGATTTCTAAGTTTAAAAAAGAGGCAAAAAAATAACTTTGATTGACAGCCATGTGTTCGGAGTTTAAAGGGCCAGTAATGTCGGAAAACAGTTGGCATTTTTGTTGATATGCTGAAAGTTCATGACAACTGAAGCATTTTTTGTTCTTACGGTAATTTATGAATCGTTCACGTTGTAGAGATAATTGCATGCGAAGTTTGTGATGATTTTGAAATTTATTTATTACAGTCAACTCTCTTACCCAACTTCACATGTCATTATCTCGACAACGTGAGCGATTCAGAATTTACCGTAAAAACAAAAAATGCTCCAGTTTTCATGAACTTTAAGAATATCAACAAAACGGCAACTTTTTTCCGACCGGACTGATCCTTTAAGGGAGTTAAGAAATTAAAAGCTAAACTAGAGAATCGAATGGTTGAAGAGTTAGTGATAAAAAATTTACGAAAGAAGATTAAAAAATTTGTTTAGATGCTCCAAATGTTCGGTGCGGGAACAGCCTGTGTTGTCGCTCCAGTCAACAAAATTCTCTACAAAAATAAGGCGACAAAAGAATATGAAAATCTCTATATTCCTACCATGGAAGCCCAACCTAACCTCATGATGCGGTTTTATAACGTCATCAATGATATCATGGTAAATTTTATACTGTCAAAAAAATTTTGTAAAAAATATAGATAAATTGGAGAGCTACTTCGGCTTCTCATTGAACGTGATCTAAAATCGAAAAATTTTATTTTTTCGATTTATATTACGTTCAATGGGGTATAAGAGCCGAAGTGGCTTCAAATTTTTTATAAAAATATCTAATTTTTAAAATTTTTAGTATGGTCGCATGGACTGGCCTGGCTGGATGAGAACAGTTTCTTAAAAGAATATGCAAATTTTAACATAATTTTTAATTCTTGGGTCATATTTTTCTTTTTTCGTTCCCAGAACTGGTTGAATATTTTTTAGCCTTAGTATTAATATTTGTAAGTTTGGTCACAAATTGTGTCTGTAGTATAGGATGTTTGGAATAATCAAGGGTAAGGGACCGTCCAGATATTACGTTATCATGTTGGGGGGGAGTCAGTCCTCTTCACAAAAAGTTGATAACTCTAGTGCATTTTTGATAACGTGGGGGAGGGAGGGGTAAAAAATCCGAAAAAATTGATAACATAATATCTAGATAGCCCCTAAGAATTTTTTGGGTACCCATTGTTTGAGGAGAAAATTCGAATTTTGAAAAAAATTCTTACCCCCATTTTGAGTTTCTTTTTATAATTCTTTCTGGAAAAGAATATAAAAAAGATGCTCATATTTTTTATATAAAATTTAAAAAAATTCCGGTTCATGAGCTATATTTTTTAAGTAGGACTTTTTTGAAAAATTTCTTTCAAATGTCTAAAAAGCAAAAAAAATTGTATTTTGTAATATTAAAAGTCCTACTTGTTTCGTAATTGCAATTGTTTAAATAAAATTCTCATTTTTTATAAAAAAATTTTGTGATTAAAAATTTTTTGTTGAAATTTTTGGATTGAAATTTCTTCAATTGAAATGTTTTCATCACTCATTTTCTTTCCTTCGAACCACTGATGATTTACTTTCGAGAATACGGTTGTATGCATAAAAATATGGAACTTTTATGTCTTTTCTGTGTATTGAAACGAAAATTTTTGTTGTATTATGATAATACAAAAAGTTTGAAAAAATATTTTTCTTACAAATTTTGATCGAAATATATTCCGTATCTATGAGTTTGGTTTTAATTCATGTGCCATTTGTGTAATGTTTTTATTTTATTAACAATGTTTGTACCATTTATTTTGAATAAATAAATTTTATCAAATAAATAAATAAATTTTTATTAAATACTTAAAGGGTGCATTTTGCGACCATTTGGGATAAAAACATTTTCCGTAAAAAGGTCCCTATTGGGGGTAATTTGATGCAAGAAATTGATTGCGCGACCGAAGTTTTAAAAACGAGTCAAGCCATTTGGAGCTCGTCTACATGGGAGGGGCCACCTACGTGATTTTTTCTGGAGCTGTATTGTAAAGTTAGGTTTTATAAAAATTAAAATCATTATTAATATACATCTTCAGCAAGTATTTAATGGCTAAAAATGGATGCAAAGTGTTTTAGAGGCCAAAATATGCAAAAATTGTCATGGAATTTGGGCGACTTTAAATTTGACGCGGGGTTCGAACCCGAGACCTATAAGTGTAATTCCTGACGCCAGACTGTTTGGAGACGGACATTTGGGGACGGATTTTTGCGGATGTGACATTTGGGGACGGATTTTTTGAGAATGTGACATTTGGGGACNTATGCAAAAATTGTCATGGAATTTGGGCGACTTTAAATTTGACGCGGGGTTCGAACCCGAGACCTATAAGTGTAATTCCTGACACCAGACTGTTTGAAGACGGACATTTGGGGACGGATTTTTGCGGATGTGACATTTGGGGACGGATTTTTTGAGAATGTGACATTTGGGGACGAAATTTAGGTTTTTTTAAATATAATTTTATTATACATACAGAAACGGTTTAAATGTCTCATATTTTTCATTCTGAAATTATTTTCATCATATGTTTCTTCGTCCCCAAATGTCCGTCGCCCAATTCCTGACACACTAACCACTCGGACATGTGAATCGTTAGTGTCTTTGTACAATATATGCCTCGTTTTACTCATGGCTCGTTTTTAAAATTTCAAATTTCCTCCAATTTTTGCCAAAAAAAACCACCGTGAGCAACGCAAGGAAGCGTTTAGTCAAGTTTTTTTCAGGTTGCCTCCATTCTTTGCACACTTTGGTCAGCCGTGTGATTAAAAATACAACTTTCAAATAATTTTGTGTATTAGTACGAAAATTTGATTTAAGAAATTTAGGTACTCCACTATGGTATCGAACTTATTGAAGAAAAGCATACAGAGGTGTTGATAACAGGATTTGCATGTTCCGCCCACTTGAAAATACAAAAATTGAACATTTTTAATCTTTTTCTACAACTTTTTTCCTTCCTACAATTCTATTTTTGCTCCACCGAAAAAGCCACATGGGATGATCTTCGAAGAGAAAGATTTTGAGTGTTTCAACCGAGAAATTTTTCCCTACCTCAATTTGTCAAATTCTTGAGTTTTGTGCTCTTGAGTGTGGCTTGATCTCAACAAGTGAATTTTTCATGTCTTCTTGAATTTCTGAGCTTAAAAATTGGTGAAAAAAATAGGAAACAAAGAAAATTGATTGAAAGCCAGTGTTCGAGGTTGATCTGATGAAGTAAAGAACTTAAAGACTAAACTAGAATTAACGAGAGAATAAAGACTAAATTTACGAAAACTTAAAGGGGGCGTAAAATTTATAACCTATTCTCGAAAAATAGAAACAAAATTTCCGATTTTCTTCCAAAAATCGACTTTTTAGGGTAATTTCTAGGCGAAAAATCGATTGTGCTCATTTTCGAAGCATGAAAAATTAAGTTTAACCCTGAAAATCAGGGTAGAACTGCGTTTCAACGTGAAATTTTTTTCCGATTTTCTGATATTAAATTTTTTTTGACAACTTTTTTACATGCTTGAACGCAGTCTAAAAAAAGTTTATCGCACTTTTCGCAAAATCTGAAATGTTGAGTTTTTTCCTGAAAAGTAATGTTATGCGCACATTCTCGGCACATGAAAACGACGTCTAGACATCGAAAATGGCAGTTTTTGGTTCAAAAAACGAATTTTTTCCCTGAATCAGGGTCAAGAAAGCGTTTTTACACTTTGATAATGTGCGCAATCGATTCTCCACATAAAATTAGGCCTAGAAAGGTCATTTTTAGAAAAAATTTTTTCGCGTTTTTTTCGAGAATACACCATAAATGTTACGCCCCCCTCGGTTCAGAAAAAATTTTCGCGTTGAAACGCGGTTATACCCTGATTTTCAGGGTTAAACTTAATTTTCATGCTTCAAAAATGCGCGCAATCGATTTTTCGCCTAGAAATTACCCTAAAAAGTCGATTTTTAGAAGAAATCGGAAAAATTTTTGTAAAATGATTTGAATTGAACTGTGTATTGACACGAAAACCCTGAATTTTTCATTTTTTAAAATACACTTAATTATTGGATGTATTTAAAAAACAAAGACGGCATTCTTTATAGCTTGACGAGACGAACAAAACAACACCAAATTTATCCAATTTTTTGAGTTATTGAAACGAAAACTCTGATTCAGGGTTTTCGTTTCAATAACCCAAAACAATTATCAAATTGGATCAATTTGATGTCGTTTTGTTCGTCTCGTTGAGCTATAAAGAATGCCGTCTTTGTCACGTCAATTCACGTTATTTACGTCAATCACGTCAATCACATCAATTCACGTCATTTACGTCAATTCACGTCATTCACCTCAATCACGTCAACACACGTAAATCAAAAAATGATCCATTTTTCACGAACTTTCTGAATATATACAAATTATGGCGATTTTCTTCCGAGTCGAGTGGTCCTTTAACTTGCCAGATCGGACGGGCGCCTTCTTTATCCATTGCGCTATGGGCTTAAGAAATTTTAAATCTGGCGCAGAAATGGATTAAATAATCAAACTTTTATTAAATCTCTTTAAAATACATCAAGCCATTGTTGACAACCCTACGATATTTTTTATTTCGATCAAATTTTTCTTTCTTCATCAATTCGACACCACAATTTGGCCACCCACTGCTGGCATCACAAGCCTCGAATTGGCAGGCTACATCAAAAAGAGCAGTCCTGTCTAACTCACAAGTATCGGGGAACCAAAAGAAGGGGTCTCCTTCCACATCTCGTTCTATATACATACATTCTCCGGGGCTGCTTTCATTGTAGCCGGGAGCCCAATTGGTGTAATTTCCGAGCTAAAAAATATTTACATAAACATTTCAAAAATAGAAAATTTCAAAAAACCAAACGGTGCGCAGCCCCGACACGGCGATTTTTTAAAACTAAAACTAGCGNAAAAAATATTTACATAAACATTTCAAAAATAGAAAATTTCAAAAAACCAAACGGTGCGCAGCCCCGACACGGCGATTTTTTAAAACTAAAACTAGCGCGCTAGGCGCGCCTAAACTTGCGAAAAAAAAGAAAAGTGTACTGTACGAAAAGTTCTGTACGAAAGGTGAGTGTAGGACAAGTACCGTACGAAAAGTATTTGTACAAAAAATAACTATACGACAAATCCATGCGAACGACAATTGTATGGAAAGTTATACTGCCATTTTTTGTACAAACACTTTTCGTACGTTACTAGTCGTACACTCACCTTTCGTACATCACGTTAAAAATTTCGAAAAAATACAAAAATTGACTTGTTTTTTGTATTAAAAAAGTTGAAACATACCGGAAATTCGCTACCATCCAAATCATACCAAACCCATTTTCCTTGTTTATTCCTATGCAGCCCAGTCCATAGATCGGTAATCCCTTGAAAATAATCATCATCTAAATTTTTTGTCTTCAGAATTTTCGTCTTAATATTATAATTTTTTCAAATTTTACTTTGAATTGAGTTACTCTTGAGCTGACTTGTCACAGCAAAATTGTATCCAGCATCACACATTTGAAAAACTGTTTGATTTTGGTTGATACCTATCCATTCTGTTAGCAAATAGCAATCGCCGTATTTTTGTAAGCGATGTGTTTTCGAATCGTTGGCGACTACTTGAGCACATCCGCAAAAACAATTGGCTAAAAACTTTTTGTTTTAGGGATGCACAAGTTACAAAAAGTAACAATCCTTGCCATCGGTCAAAAATATGCGAATGTTGAGCACGAGAATATTTTGTTCATTGTGACAGGAGACAAATTATAACGTTTTTCATGGCTAGCTTTACGAAAAATGTCGGATACTTGGCAAAGTGGATAAGGAAGCCGCCCGTTGCTTAACTTGACAGATCAGACGGGCGGCTTCCTTATCCACTTCGCCAAGTAGCCAACATTTTTCGTAAAACTAGCCATGAAAAACGTTATATCATCGTCATTATGAACAATTTATGTCCGTACTTGAAATTCGCATATTTCTGGCCGGTGACAAGGATTGTCACTTTTTATAACTTGTGCATCACCAAATTCACGGCGGTCCAAAATGAAGAAAAATGGAAGAAATTTGAAAACGGTTAACTCCACTCGATTCAGCTCATCGAGGCGAATAAAACAAGGTATGTATTCGCAAAAGAAGAAAAATCACATGGCCAAGTGGTTAGTGTGACAAATGTGCAGTTTATAGGTCGAGGCTTCGGATCCCGGCCCGAAATTAAAGTTGCTCAAATTTCTTGAAAATTTTTGCATATCTCTATTTTGGCCTCTAAAACACTTTGCAATCAAACACTTGTTAGATTATAATGGTGATTTTAACTTTTATAAAACCTACCTTACCTCCAGCAAGTGTTTAATGGCCAAAAAATGATTGCAAAGTGTTTTAGCGGTCAAATGGAGATATGCAAAAATTTTCATAGAATTTGGACAACTTTAATTTCGCGCCGGAATTCGAGCCCTATAAACTGCAAATTTGTCACACTAACCACTCGGCCATGTGAGTTTTCTTCTTTTGTGAGTAATATATACCTCGTTTTACTCATCATCTCGATGAACTGAATCGAGTGGAGTTAACCGTTTTAAATTTTCGTCCATCTCCCTTTTTCCATTTTGGACCACTGTACTGCTTCAAGAAAAGTCTAAAAAATTGGCGAAATTTTAAAAATTACATTGCAATATAGCCCAATTTAAATCATTATAAAGTGAAGAAGATTTGGTAAAATTGTATGACGGTGCTGGAATTTCATTGAAGACTTGAGTCAGCACTTTATCGGATGGGTTAAAATTGACAGTGATCAAATTTCGTGCTGCTAAATCGTCAGAAAGGTTTCGTAATTTTGGGATGTTGGCTCCGCTAAAAAATTTTATGCTATCAAAAAGTTTGGAGCTAGTTCACTTATTGGGAGGCACTTATCATGGTCAAAAAGTCGAAATTTTTTTCTCTTTTAAAATAAGTCGAAAACATCCCAATGGTCTTCTTTAGGGCCAAGGGGTGTCATAGCCCATACTTCCGGAGCATTAACTCCCTGGAGCGCCTCGGGTAACGCGAAATGGTGGGCTTGAAGAAAATGGCTTTTTGATATCAAAAAATTTAAAAAATGAAGTTTTTCAGAATTATTTAGGCGTTAGCTTATGTAAACAGCGGTTTACGATGTTAGCTGAAGCGTTAGCTGTCGCATTACACATGGAGATTACGACGTTAGCTGAGTCATTACAAACTCATTGTATTGCAAAGCGACTCGTTGTAAACTCGTTTGAATTGGTTTGTATATTGACACGAAAACTCGATTTTTTAATGTATCCAAATGGGTCGAGCGGTAGCTCAAAAAATTCGTTGACCATGATAAGTGCCTCCCAACAAGTGAACTAGCTCCAAAAGTTTGTATATGGCTTCAGTTTTTGTAGCCATATTGACACATACTTTAGTGAAGCGCCAAAAATAATTATGACAGGTTCTCGAAAAGAGTTGTCATCAGATTCTTCTTCATTCCAGATCCAATTTTCGGCTTGTTTAAGGGCTCTGAAATTGAAAATTTTTATCTTAGCTTTCTTTTCTCATACATACTTATCTATCCCGGCTGAACTATTGTCATTCGTTGCTTTCAAAGACGCCAAAACGCTTGCAACTTGACTAAAATTGCTAAACGTCTTGAATTTCCCAAGAACAGTAGCATTCGATGCATATGTTATAACACCAATTCTTGTAGTGTGAGGTTGATCATAAGTTCCAAAAGTGTACTGTGACAGCTCGGACGAGAGAGACAGTCCGAGCTAAAAATTTAACTTAAAAATCAAGTTCTCATAATTAGTGGGTGAATCCAAAAGTTCATGGACTTCACTTTTTATTAGAGATGGGGTGAAATTTTTCCGGAAAAATGTGGAAAAAGCCGGAAAATCTGGGAAAAACCGTAAAAAACCGATTTTTTCAGGAAAAATTCCATCTCTACTTATACTCTATCGATAGAGTATAAAAAAGTGAAAAATGAAAAGTGAAGTCCACGAACTTTTGGATTCACCCAATAATAACAACCTGTCTCAAATTGGCATCTCCCATATTTGAACTAACATCAAACAGCAAGGCAATATCAACCCATGCGGTAGTAATATTCGTTGAGCATGGCAATGCTGTTTGATGATCTCGGATTAACAAACCATATGCAGGAGGAAATATCAACAATGTTAATAACAGAATCATTTTAACTTTCAAAAATGATTTAAATAACTCTTTTCTTTTGAATTGAGATTTCACAAAATTGAGTGGTCTGTTTCAAGAGAATTAATGAAGAGAATTCTGTTATCAAAGTAATAAAAGTGTTTGAGAATGTAAAAAAATTCGATAACCATAAATTGTGATCTGTGATGCGAAATGTTTAGTGGACTTAACTACAGAGTATCCCAAACAACCGGATTCTTGAGTAATTTTTTTCAAAAATTTTCACCAAAATAACCCTATAGGGGTTTTGCTGTGTGTGGAATCGATTGCGCGCATTGCAGAATTTTGAAAACGCTTCCCTGGCCCTGATTCAGGGAAGAGATGTGTATATTGAAGCGAAAATAAAGTCGGTTTCTTTCTAAGTCAAAAAATATTTTCCCCGACCCCGTAAGGAGCGATACCGTCCGATCTGGCAAGGTAAGCAAAGTTGGGCCCGTCGGGTTCAATTCCCGGATCTAATTTTAGTGATTCAAAAAAAGTTGTTAAAGCAAATCTTCTTTAAAATTACATGAAAAAACTGTCCTATCATTATTTTTCGATTTTGACCTCTGTGGAACCCTGTATTATAAGGCTCGGGTTCGATCCCTTCCAGGGTCGAAATGTTTTTGCACTTTTTATTTTTTAAGAACTTTCAACCATTTAGATTTTCGCATGCCAGAAACTCGATTTTGATATTAATTTTCAGTAAACTTAGGTTATATTTTTTTGACAATGAGTGGTATTCCAAACTGCGGATAAATCCGTAGCTGCGGCTTTTATCCGTAGCTAAAAGCCGTGGCCTTGTTTGTTCTCTATACAGTCAACTTCAGCATCATCAAAGCTTTTAGGAATTGTTGAAAATTTATAACAGGTGTCGGGATCCATTCCTTGGATTGTACTTGGTGGACAGATACACCAAACATTTATTATTTGGCATAATATTAAAAATATAACAATTAATTGTTGATGATAAAAGTTATTCATTTTTAATAAAGAAATAAGAAATTTTTCCATTCACTCTTGAATTTATGAGTCGATTTTCCATAGCTCTAAATGATAAGCTATCATTCTTTGACCATTTATTAAAATTTCAAATCTCCCGCCACATTCAAAATAAACTTTTAGGAAGTATCCCCTCGTAGGGGTATCTCCCAATGTTTCAAAATAAACGGTCGGTAACCAAAGGCCTAGTGCCGACAGCCGGTTCTCCGGTGAAAATTTGCGGTCGCAACGCATGATCGTTTAATTCTGTGTTAACAATTTAGCTTTTTCCATATTAACTCATCAACAAAAAAATTTATTTATAGTATAACAAATTACCCGTCAAGCATAAAAATAATATTTGTAATAATAACAACAAAAAATATCAACCAATTGACATTTCTTCTTCTGCTTTCGAAACATGGCCCGGAACATTTGGGTTTGTAATCTCCATTGGAACTGATGTAACGCCCATTTCTGATCTCTTCTGTCTTTCTACAACTGCGACTATCAAATCCGTGACGTGTTCACAGCGAGACAATGCACGGGCAATGCACTTCAGCACCTGAAAATTGAAAAAAAATTAGCCGGATTTTAAACCATCTTTAAGTGCAAAAATAGAAATTTGGTCTAATTTTGAGCCTAACAAGTCGATTTTTGGTCCGGCTTTGAGCTCAAAAATCGATTTTTGAACCAGTTTTTCGTTTAGTAATTTCTTAATATTTCAAAAAGTCACCATTTCATGGTTGATAAGCAGACGTCCACTCTGAAAGAGATTGCAGACTTCACCACGCTTATTGCATCCAATGACTAGACTGCCCTCCAAACAAAGAGTCTCACGATCAGTTGGATCCAAAATTGGGAAAGAGCTGAAAAATTTCTCATTGAATTTGTACATCGAAAATAAAAAGAACATACATATCTTTCATAAATCCAAAAGTGATGCTGAATGGCTTGTGGTAGAGATCGATTGGGACCAGTGCTTTTTCACTGGCCGAGTACTAAAAATTAACAAATTATTTGATATAAAGATAGGCACTTGTAGTAATGCGTCGAAATCGTAATTTCGACTCCAAAATCTCGATTTTTTCGGATTTCGAAAAATCAAAATCTCACATATATTTCCATGGTACAACAATTATGGCCCCAATTTTTTGGAAGCCTATCTACTTTTAGCTATTAGCTTTTGATAATTCCATTTGCATTTTGTGAGCTATAGCGTATCTAGGATTTCATTTCAAAGGGGCGAAAATCCCCTTGGTCCCCAAGTCGATTTTTTCGCCATTTTCCCCCCGAAAATCGGAAAAATTGCCTTGATCCCCTCTTAAGTTTTCTAAAAATTTTTTTGTTGAAATCTTGATGTTTTTGGTAACAAAACATGTTTTTTTACCAAAAAATGTATGCCTAGGATTTACTGGAAAAGGTTAGCCTTGTCCCAGACAGCTTCCTAAGCAATTATTATATCGGTCTTATTTATCAACGCGAGAAGATAAAATGGCTTCATAACGTCAAAGATTAAGACCTTGATTTTTATCCTCAAAAAATTGAGTTCAACAAGTCTCTCTGCCTCATCATTATGTTTTCACACCACTCACCGTAATTGCTAGCCCATCCCGAATTTCTACAAACGGCCTGCGGTATAAAGATAGAGCTGTAGTAATCGCAATCGATGCGCAGTCGAACAAAGAACCTTCATCGTCCAAAATTCTGACCATAATCTTCAACTCTACGGCCAATTCGCCCTCTTTAATACACAACGATTCAAAGTCGATGCATTCTGAGTCACGGTACAACGCTTCAAGGAAACTTGTAAGCTCCAGTCCGCGACGTCCTAATAGACGATTATCATGATTAGGAGAAGCCATGGGAGACATATCGACGTCGATATGAAGGGAGCCATTCTGAGGGTGATGTGGACGAGGCTGGAACGTATGGGAGTTGATTTGAGCAGAAACTCTGGAAAAAGGACATTTAAAAAAGTTAATATTTTCCGGATACGAATGAATTTTTCTGACACATTTGCATCCATTTCAAACGAACTTGGTTTTTCCCAACATAGCTATTATAATCCCATCTGATTCGCTAATAGAAATATCAAACTTTCGAAAATCGTCCGATGAACGCCCATCAACACGCTAAAAATGCGAATTTTATACAGGTTTAAAAAACAAAGGAGGATTACCTTATTAATCAAAATACATTCTCGAATAAAATTTCGCTCGCACGTTGATAAAGGTTCGATTCTCATCTTTAAAAAGTGTGCCTACAAAATTGATTTACAGTCGACTTTCGCTAATTCGCCACTCCGGACCCAATAGTGACGAATTAGCAAGGGTCAATCAAGTAGCGAGAATTTCATTTTGGAGGGGCAATTTTACAAAGGAGTTCCCCATAGAGGCATCATTTTTTCTTATTTTTAAGAATTTTACAATAATTTTAAAATATTCCTCATGGTAATACCTTTTACAAATATTCGAAAATAAAAACAAGCTTTATTGTCATATATGAGACCATAAGATATAAGGCAATCATAATAAAACAACAAATTTTAATACCATAAAAAATTTGAATTTTTTAGCTCAAATTTTTTTGGAAAAATTTCAATTTTTCCCAAAACAGTTTTAATCCAATTTTTTCTAATTACAATACATAAAAATCCAAACGAAATAAAATTTGTTGCACAAAAATAACATATATCAACAATTATATGATCACGAAGTAGCATTCTCTGAGCTTTGAGGCTGAATTGAGAGTGACATTTCTTGGATCTTCTTTTGCAGCGTCTCAACAATAATCTGACGGACTTTCTGCTTTTCCGGCAAAAGCTTGTGCTGAATTGTTTCAACTTGCTGTTCAACATAGGCAGATTTTCTTCGAAAATACAACTTCGCTTGCTCAATTGTCATTTCGGCATAGTAACCGGTGCCAATGTCCACTAAATATTTGTCTGGATCGGGGATCTTCGCTTTTATGTAGACCTGAAAACTGGATTTTAGAAATCTGAATTGCAAAAGAATCGGTATTAGGATCGAAAGTTGAAAAATGTATGAATAGTGTCACCTCAGACAAATTTATAATTGTCCAAGAAACTCCTATTCAATTTTTATTTCGGTCTTATTTATAAACGCTAGGAGATAAAATGCTCCACAGCGTTTTTTGCCGTAAAGACCTTTAAGAAACATCACACAAATTCAAAGTATAACAGGATCTTTCTGCCTACCGATTCCGATAACGGCACCAACGCAGGTTTATTCTTTTCTTGAGGGTTTATCAAAGAAACCGCATTCTCACAAGCACCAAACTTCGAACTGAATTGCTTCAACTCATTTAAAGACTGCTGGAAAAATGAGATTTCCGCTTCGAACTGTTTTTGCAAGGCACTCAACTGTTGTATGCTCAATGAATTTATTTCAACACGTCTGGGTTCAGCATCTGCCATTTTACTGCAAAAAAGTTCAAAATTTTAATAAAACACGATAAAAAGTAAAGATAAAATGAATGTTCCAGAAACAACCATGCGGCCCGTTCAGGCTGTTTCTGGAACTGGGTCAATAAACAAATTTCTAAAACTTTTGGACAAGTTTGAAACTTTTGCTTCCACCCTAGTAGCAACTGTCAGGCAAAAGTTAGGGGACTTTCAGCCAAAAAATCTTACTAGCACACGATGTTGCAAAATATTGGGATGATTTGGAGGAGCTCAAAAACTTTTTATTTAAAAAAATTCCCCTAACATGCCGGTCAACAATTCCTATTTTCCTAACTTTTGCACCCCTGATAGAATTGTTTTTATTTCAAAAAAGACATTAGGATCGAAATCACCTCAACGACATTCAAAAAAAGATGGTTTTTCACATGATTAGTTCACAGAAAATTCAAATTTTAAAAGAATAAATTTAAAAATGTATTTCTTGAACTAAATCCGTAAAAGAAATCCGGTGAACTAAATTTGTGAAAACCTCTGTGAAATAAATCCGAGAAGGAGTAAAAGTATGCTAAATTTTGGCGCTATTACTTTTTTTTCACGTTTCTGGTTTTTCACGCTTACTTTTTTTTCATTTAAAAAAATTGCGCCACCTTGTAAATTTAAAAAAAAATTGCCACCCTATAAATCATAAATATAAACTGTTTCTGTGTCCGTACATGGTACTAGAGCTTTTGGCAACGAGCATTTGGCAACACAAAACGAGCTTTTGGCAACGCAAGACGAGCTTTTGGCAACGCCAAAAGTTTAAAAAAAAGTGGCGTTGCCAAAATCTCTAGTACCCCTTACGTATGTACGTCCGGAACCACGAGATCTCAGGAGCGGTAAAAAAATGCGGTCTTTTTTAAAAGTTAGTAGGTGGGGATTAGGTGTGCAGGAAACAAAAAAATTTGGGGTACCCCCTAAAAATTTTTTTAAAATTAGGAGGTTACCCCCGTAAAAATTGAAAAAATTCGATTTTCAAAAAGCAAATCGGCGTTACTTTTTTCCAAAAAATTAAATAAATTGTGCACTAAATAAAAATCAACAAAAACAATGGAAAATTTACACATTGGCACAAATTTTTTTAAATAATTTACAGGGTGGCAATTTTTTTTTTTTTTAATTTACAAGATGGCGCAATTTTTTTTTAAAGTAATAGTTTATAACGTAAAAAAAGTAAGCGTGAAAATAAACATGAAAAAGTAGTGCCTAAATTTTAACATGCTTGGCAAATCATTTCGATAAACAAATTTAATTGAATCAGGCAATTTTGCCTGAATAAATAAAATAATGTTTATTAAAGGGCTCTAGGACTTTTCACAACGATCGATTTTCTCCACTTTCCCATGGTCAAAATTAAACAATTTCTTCAGATTTGAATTCCCCATATCGAAAACCCCTGGGTATAAAAAAATCAGCCGATTTGAATTTTTTGTTGAAAATTCAAATTTTTACAAGGGGTAAAAAATTCGATTTTTCTTTTAAAATTTTTTCCAAATCGGCTGATTTTTTGTATCCCGGGATTTTTTGTTATGGGAAACACGAATATGAAGAAATTTTTTGATTTTGACCATGGGAAAGTGGAGAAAATCGATCTTTATGAAAAGTCCGCCCGCTATTTTTTATATGGTTGTAAAAAGTCTTAGAGCTTATCAAAGCAATTGTTCGAAAATTACAAAATTCAAAAAAATAAATTCTGTACACCTAGCTGTAAGCGGACAAGAACTGAATTGTTTAAATTTTTTAAAATGAAAAACAAGTTTATTTTTAGATTTTTTTCTTTTCAGAAAATTTTTTTTCAATTTTTTACCATTTTCTAGAAATGAGGTAAAACAATTTCTAGCAAAAACCGTTGAAAGCTGAAAAAATGATCTAAAAAGTAACTTTTTTTAGACTTTACTCCAAATTTCGACCATGAACGAGTGCCAACAAACATCTAGCCAAAAATTTTCGCTGTATTAAACCAGAAAATTAAAAATCTATATCAAATCAATGCCGTTTTTTGAACTTTTTGGCGATGTGAAAAGCGACTATCTTGATATTTTTTCTATTTAATTTCTGGTCAAGTAATGTGCCAACTCAAGAACGTTTCGGTGTAATTACAGGGGGAGGCAAAAGTCCTGACCCAGACGGACAAAAGGGGCAAAGTCTTGACATTTCAAAAACGTGTTTTCTCGACAATTCTGGACGAGAAAACACCTTTTCAGCGTTTTTGACAATGTCAGGACTTTTATCCGCCTAGGCCAAAACTTTTTGCCTCCCCCTGTATACCTATGGGGTCGAAAAAAGTTGCAGAATTAGATTTGTATAGTTATCCCGATAAACAATGAACAAATGATTGTAACGGGCTATTAGGCAGATTATTCGGCACTAGGCGTTTGGTTACCGCGACGGTTACCGGCTTCACAAAAGAGTTTTCATGAAAAGTGATGTTCTATAAAGTTGTTCCTTAGATCATGAGAAGCAACTTTGCAGAACATTACTTTTTATGAAAACCTTTTTGTGATGAAGAAAAATCGATTGGTAACCGATGGTCAGTAACCAAAGACCGGTAACCGTAACCAAACGCCTAGTGCCGATTATTTAATGGACAGTAGACGATAGAAATGGGTTGAGTTGATCCCATATGATGATTGCACACGAAACAGCAATTACAGGGAGAGGCAAAAGTTTTAACCTAGGTGGACAAAGGTCCTGACATTGTCAAAAACGCTGAAAATGTGTTTTCTCGTCCAGAATTGTCGAGAAAACACGTTTTTGAAATGTCAAGACTTTGCCCCTTGGGTCAGGACTTTTGTCCGTCTAGTCATAACTGTTGCCTCCCCCTGTACTTGTATTTCAGATACTTGCTAAGAGCTAATGCAACATAAAGGATTTTAAATTTGGGGTAGAAAATTGTATAGTTTAAAGGAAACCAACTTTTTTGTTGGTTTAAACCAACTCAGTTTTTTATTGTTGGTTTTAACCAACTACGTTGGTTTTGGTAGGTTTAAACCAGCTCATGTTGATAAGATCACTAAGTTTTTTCTCTTTCATAAGTTCGACAGAAAGTCAGACAACTAAGTTCACTAAGTTTTTGCTCTTTTGATAAGTTCGAACGAAAACAGACAGTCGAACTTATCAAAAAGCAAAAACTTAGTTGTCTGACTTTCTGTCGAACTTATGAAAGAGAAAAAACTTAGTGTTCTTATCAACATGAGTTGGTTTCCTTTAAACTATAGAAAATTGACCACTTGAAAACCGCTCATATGATGCAATTAGTAGAGGTCCTAAGTACAAAAAATATTTATCTAATAAAAGTTTCATATTTCAAAAATTAGTACAATGATAAATATAGCTAGTAAAAATTCATAAGCATAAAAATTGAATACAATCAAAATAAAGCATAATATTGACACAAACAATATTGTTCAAAAATAATATTTCACATCAATACAATCAAAAATATTACAGGATATCCGAACAAAATATACAATATATTATAGATTATCTGGCACAGATTTCATAATCACAGCAATGGAACCCGGATTCAAGGCATGGAAGCTAAAATTTAGAGTTTTTTCGATGACATGAAAATGAGATATACTTGATATTTTTCTGAAACAGCCAATTTTCCACCGCCGGCTTGATTTTCGCTGCATTATTCATACTTTTTCCATAGCCGATAATCACTTCGAGTTCTTTTACATACGGGTGGGCCTCTGAAAAATATCGATAATGAAGATAAATTTTTTCAAAAAATGAAGTATAAAAAAATCAATTTTTAAGCCAAAATGGGTACAAATTTGATCTAAAATCGACTTTTGAATAATGATACACAAAGTTACAAAAAGTGGCAATTTTGTCATAGGTTTTAAATATGCGAATTTTGAGCACAATATAATTTGTTTTGTTGATAATTTGACACAATTCCATTCTTAACCCATACTTTTCATAAACTTTAGCTTTGTTCTCAGAGCCAAGAGAGCTTTATCAACAGTCATAAAATACAGGTAAAGTTTTCTGTGCTTCTGTGTGATGTAGAGCATATTGTTGACAACTTCATTTTGGATATTTTCTGCTTGGTAGTGGTGTCCACAAGCCTTAAAAACATTTGTAGGAAAATAAAATTTAAAAATCGAATGTTTTAATTACAAATTTTCAATAACGTGCAAGAGTATGGAAACCCCACCCATAGGAAAAATCGATCAATCTTCCCCAATTCAGTGCGTCTTTTTACGTTATACTGGAGTTTTTCATGATTTTTGTACCAAAAATCAGATTTTGTGCGCAAAAATCAAATAGAGCGATTATTCCTCATAAGTACCCGTCCCACTCCACTAAAAAATAGCAGTATTTTCCAGAATCATGGTCAGCTAATCTGATTTTTGCACAAAAAGACAAATCAGCACAAAACCGGCTGGTCATTCGAAAATCAGCATTTTTCTGAGATATATGCAAATTTTTTATGTCTCTGATTTGACACCTCAAAATCACCACTTTTCTGAGAAATAAGCAATTGTGGGAGCCCTGTTTTTGTAGACTTTGATCTCCAAAATAGATAGTAAATCGATTTTTGAGTTCGAAAATAAGTATAAAAAATAAGCTCGAAAACAAGTAAAAAAGATTTTTTAGCTCAAAAAGCAAAGAAGATTTTGGAGTTCAAATCACTTTCTTACACAAAAGCATAACAAAATACTGTAAATATACAACAAAATTTACTCACCATATCAGAATAGACACAAGACGCGGCTCGTTTCTTCTTATCCGCATAACTTTCTTGAGCTCGAGTATACAAATTATTCCTAGCATTAATATGGAAGAATGCTTTCTGTCGCAAATAATGCACGTGTTCTTTCAGTTCTTCGCCATGCAATTTTCCATGCCAGGTAGGTAGCGGGATAATCGGTTCTTCTTGAGCTCTTGGCGCTGCATTAGTCGCAGATGAGGCAGCTGATTTCATCACTTTTAAATATGGCTCTGCGGGTACTTTTGGATATTGAGAACCTCTCCTCTGATCATCAATAATGGCTTGGAGGGTGTCGACAGCGAGTTGTAAGTTGTTGCCAAAAAGCTCCAAAAATTTCCTGAAAATTTTTTTTCAAAAATCATAAAAAAGGATTCAATATTAATTTTTGAGCCCAAAACTGGATTTCAAATTAATTTGTTGTTTATACAAATCTTATATAAAACGTGTAATGTGCAGACTAACTTTTGAAGGTGCGATCTAAACTCTTAAACAAATTTTTTTGAAAAAATCCCCCCATTCTTGGAGTCTGGTTACACCACTGACTTGTATTCCTGATAAATTCCTTACATAATAATCGGATTGGAGTGCTTGTCGTATTTCTCATGCAGCGCGAAATGCGAGGTCATACTATCCTGTACCAAAGCTAACGGATCATAGCCCCCTTCGAAGCCGTTTAATTCCTTGCAAGGCAACCGTGCAATTTCTTCGTATTGCAATCCAAGCGCCTCGTCTTGTTTCGTAATAATATCCATACGATTTTCCATCACTGGCTGTTTTTTCCAGGCATTGTACAGCTGTTGACATAGCCAAATGGGGATTTCCACTTCGCTCGATTGGGCAAAGTCTGTCTCGGTTTCTGTATCGCCTAAAAATTGGGGTCACATTTTTTGCTTAAAAATTAAAAAACTGACCAAAAATAGCACATAGCATAGTTTTCATTTCATGAGAGAAGTGCATTGAAATCGAATTACTATCAAGCGGAGGAGTTGCGTCAGTTTCAATAAATACTTCATCATCTTCATCTGACGTGCTCGGTAAATCAGCGGGTGATCTACAATATTGGGTTAAAAATAAGTTCAATAGTCACAGACAGCCAGGTCCGTAGACAAGACCCCCCTAGTGGGCCAAAATTTAAAAAAATTCTGAAAACAAAAATCGAATTTTGAGCTCAAAATTCTATAGAAAATCGAACTTGAGCTCAAAAATCGATTTTGTGTACCCAAAATGGATAACAAGATAATCATTTTCCAATTGAAAAACATGGTAACAATATTTTCTCGTCTACTTCAAAAATAATTCTGAAATTTTAAAGTACGAGTAAAATTACAATGTATTGAAACGAAAAAAGACTCACAAATTCAAATAAGGAGCATTAATACCAGGAACCTTTAGATGCACTAAACACGTATATTTTGTTCCGCATACGCACTGGATACTAGACTTGTGAGAATTCAAACTCGAAGTTTTTTTCAAGGAACTTAAAAATTTAAGAGTTTGAAAAAATCGCAAATCTTTAAAGATAAAATAAGAAATCTATTAAAAAATAGCTCACTACTCATTCTTTTTCGAGGCCGCCGTAGAAGTTTCGGGTAATTGAAAAGCATTCACATGGGCGTCGATTATTGCATCTTCTAAAATAAGAGATTGGAAAAAAATCATAAAAATGTATTACCTTGTTCAAGAACGGGTGTATCATTTTTCACGCTAAAGTTGAGTTTTATCCCAAAAGGAACGTGCTGACTTGTAGTCCATGAAAATTTTAAAGGACGCGAATTGTCAAGCCATGATTCTTCTACTACATTAGCTACAAAACAGGATTTGAAGTTTTTGGACAAAAAAGTTGGAGGGGGAATAAGAAAAAATCCCTAATTTTACAGTTTTTAAAGAGAAAAATGATAAAAAACCCTTTTTCTAGACAACATGGCATTCAAACAAACGCTTTTGCGCACCTGTTGGATCTTCTGGCACTTTTTCAGACTTCTCAACCTCAGTTACTCCTTGAATCGTTTCCGAAGTTTTAGGTGTTATAATAGGCAAAGGCTTATAGTCGTTTTTATAAGTAAACAAAATTGGAGGAGTAGCCATTTTCCTATAAATTTCCGAGTTTTAATGCGTTTTGTTATAAAAAAAACAAGTAAAGAATTGCAACTTCAAAAAAGCGAAATACGTAAGAAAAGATAAATGAAAACCTATTTTTTCTTAAAGGGGGTGTGGAACTTGCAGCAAGTTCTCCAGATTTTTGTAGTTTGTATGATGCAATAATGGCTCAATTGGGA
>OZJO01025152.1:0-12285 GCA_900406225.1 Acrobeloides nanus | reverse complement strand
CTATTTTTACCCCTAGAAATGGTGTTTTTAGAAAAAAAATTTTTTTGAAAAAATGCCCCCAAAATGACCATTTGTGCCACTTTTTTTGCACCACCCTGTATAAGGCTTCAGCTTGAAAATGAGCTATCGCACGAGTAAATTGGTTTATACCATGATTTTGGTGAATTTAAAAAAATGCAAATCCGAAGCCGTTGGGAGACTGCTCCTGTAAAACTTGAAAAAATCAAGGCGATGTATTTAAAAGTCATTTTTTATGTTAAAAGGCCTTGCAATAAGAACTAATACAGCCCCAAGGGCTCTATTATAGGGAAAAAGTTTGTTTAACTTGTTTAAAAAATCGAGTTTAAATCGGATTTCGTTGATCAACAGCATTTTAGATAGCTCAAATTCCCAGCTATCCGAAATGCTATTGACCAATGAAATCCGATTTAAACTCGATTTTTTAAACAAGTTGAACAAACTGTTATCCTCCAATAGAGCCCCAGGGGCTCTATTAGAGGAAATACGGTATATCCAAAAATTTCAGGTTATGTTGGTATCATTCGAATGTGAACATTGCGGCTTGCGTAACAACGAATTGCAAAGTGGTGAACCTGTTCAGGTAATTCCTTTCATGGATTCTGCTTCATAACTTCTTTTTAGGAATTTGGTACAGAAATTGTACTTCGTGTAAAAGATCCCCGAGATCTCAATCGCCAGCTTATCAAATCCGAATATGCTTCCATCGAAATTCCCGAGTTGGAATTAGTAATTCCACATAAGTCTCAGCCGGGAGAAATAACAACAGTCGAGGGTGTTCTACAACATGTAAAAAATGGTTTAGAACAGGACCAAGATCGTCGTAGAGAACAAGAAAGAGAAACAGCTGAGCAAATCGACAAGTTTATTGGTCGTTTGGATAAATTAATCAATTTAGAAGAACCGTTTACTTTAGTAAGCATTTCCTATTTTTATTCAGGGAATCATCCTGAGGAACCTTCCCCCCAAATCTGGAAAAATGAAAAATTTTCCCCTTGATCTCCCTTATATTTTAGTCCAAAAAATTTTTTCGATCAAAAACTGACCAAAATTGAGCATTTTTTCAACAGAAATTGCAATTTTTCTGAGCATTTTCAGCTTAAAAACAAACATTTTTCAATCAAATTTTTCGCCTACAGAGCTGTTTTTGGTTAAAAAGGTCGAAAAAAATTTTTCCAAAAAACTTCCCTTTCCCCAAATTTTGACCAAAATTACGACGCTACGTTCCCCCCAGAACACCAATCTTTCATATAAAGGTTTTTTGATATTCATATAAAGGTTTTTAGAAATTGAATGATCCATCAGGAAATTGCTACATTGAGAACCCAGATCCATTACATGTTGACCCGCATTGTATAACATCTCATTATTACAGAAAGTTGGATGAAAATAAATTGCTTGGATTAGCTTCAGATGATACCATTGAAGAAAATCCAGCTGATGTGGCCGAGCGAGAATGGAAATCTTATGAGGATGTGAAAAATGAAATTCTTCATTTCCCTGCTGCTTGTAGCGAATGCGGTGCTCCGACAGATACTTTGATGAAACCTACAGGTACAGCTTTTTGGCTATTTCAGCTACACACTTTATTGGGACAATTTTTAACTATTGTTTTACAATTTAAGAGACGTTTTCTTGAAAAGTCGAACAATTTTTTGAAAAAAAACGCTGGTTTTTGCATTGACTCAAGGATTTTAACAAAATTTTCGTCAAAAATTGAAAATTTCTATAGCGTTTTCCACCTAAAAATGAGTATTTTTCAGCAAAAAGTTTTCTCACTTGCCGGCGCGAAAAAAACGGGATTAAGGTGATTTTTGAAATTTTTTTAAAAACCTTAAAAAATTGCCTTGGCCTCCCCTTATATTTTTGCTCAAATTTTTCGAAAAAAAACATAAGGAAGGATCAAGGTAAAAAATTTTTTTGAAAAGGCCAGACCCCATTCTTGGGGTCTGGCTACGCCACTGCCCTACAGCCCGGAAATCTAAAACTATCAAATGCATGATGGAGTTATATTTATGTGGAGTAGTGTATTTAGTTATTTTTTAAAGATATACCATATTTCCAAACCGTAATCGTAATGTCAACAAATTGTGACCGATGTGGCTATAAGAATAATGAAGTCAAAAGTGGTGGATCTTTTCAAGATCACGGATGTAAATTGTCCATCAAGATTGAAGAGGTATATATATCCCTGGGCGAACATTAAAACTTTATACTTAACCTATTTTAGCCTATTGATCTATCCCGGGATATACTCAAATCGGATACTTGTTCAGTGGCTTTACCTGAATTGGTAAGCATAATTACACTTAAATCTTAAAGAATCTCTGGAACTATTGTGGATCAGGGAAGGGGTCACCCAGGGTCAAAAATCGAAAAAAAATTTTCTAAAATTTTTTAAGATGACATATTTAGGGGTAATTTTATGCGCAAAATCGATTGCGCGCATTCCCGAAGCGTGAAAACCTTTGTTTGACCCTTAAAAATTGAAAAATACGTATTTTTACTCATATTTTCACATTTAAAAAGACGTATTTTTCAATTTTAGAGTCAAAGGTTTCTACGCTTCGGGAATTCGCGCAATCGATTTTTTGCATAAAATTACCTCTAAAAATATGTCATTTTAAAAAAATGTTAGAAAAATTTTTTTTCGATTTTTGACCCTGATCCACAATAGCTCTGAATCTCTTTATTGTAGGACATCGAAAGTGGTGGAGGCGCTCTTGCAGGTCGTTTTACTACAGTCGAAGGCCTCTTAACAGCAACCAGAGATCAACTTAAAGAGCAATCTCAAATCTTTATGGGCGATAGTGCTGACGGCTCGACGAAAAATAGAATCGAAGAAGTGTTGAATCAAATCGACGAAGTGGTTGCATTGAAAAGGAAGTGTACTCTTGTATTGGATGATCCGGCAGGGAACAGTTACATTCAGAGTCTAACCGCACCGATGGATGATCCTCGATTGACGAAAGAGTTTTACACAAGGAGCTATGAACAGAATGATGAGCTTGGGATCAATGATATGAAAGTCGAGAATTATGGACCGTTGGGTGAAATTGAAGAAGAAGACGAAGAAGTTAATATCTAATATTGGTTCTAGGATTTTTTGAAACAGTCTTTTTTTGGTGAGCCAAAAAAACAACCGTACTTTTGCGTTTTTTTGGTGAAAATTTTTCAATCATCTATAAGGGGTATTTTCATGCGAGAAATCGATTTCACGCTTTCTCGCATGAAAATATAGATGATTTTTGAAAAAAAATTTTTGCCAAAAAACGCAAAAGTACGGGTTTTTTTTTTTGGCTCACCCTGTAAAAAGTTTGTTTCGATGATTTCTAAGACCCTAAGTTGTTTATGTTGTTATGTTAAGTTATGAAGAAAATTAAAAAGATTTTATTGTTGGATGATTCAAATTCCATATAAATACAGAATGTTCCAAAAAAACCGCCATTTGGTCATTTTTTGGCGAAATTTTTTTTGGTGTTCAAAAAATTTTTTCTTCCAAAATGACTCATTAGGGGTATTTTTATGCGAGAAATCGATTGCGCGCATCAAAAAACCTTGAGAACGTCTCCCAGACCATGAAATATCCAATTTTCAAGTAGGAATTCCTACCGAAAATAATTGAAAAAATACGAAAATCTTATATTTCATGGTCTGGGACGCGTTTTCAAGGTTTTTCGATGCGCGCAATCGATTTCTCGCATAAAAATACCCTTAATGAGTCATGTTGGAGGAAAAATTTTTTGGAAAAAATGACCAACTTTAATTGAAAAAACTTTTTTATGTGCACGCAACTTCATTTGAACTGAATTGTTAGAAATAAAAAACAAATGAGTATGGTTGATTTGACCATTAATGAATATCTTATATTTGTCTCTATTCTGAAACGAATGTAATATTATTGTTTCGTCGAAATAAAATACCGCTATGGCGTTTTTAAATCTTCTATATTAACAATATTTATTAACCGGTTAAACAATTTATAGAATGAATCTAAATTTATCTTGCTCAAGTAGTGCTGCATATCTAAAAGGCCTAGAACGACTTAAAAAAGAACCAAAAAAGGAGGCCGAAAAGAAGAGTAATTCTAAAACCCCAACTCAAAATTATGGTCGTTTGAAGACGAAAGCCATGTTAAATGGATTTGTTAGCAAATATCAAAACCGACGTTCTCAGTTGGTCAAATGCGTGAACCCAAAACGAACACCAGTTGAGGTTTCTCGTATTCATACAAAGAAGATTGTGTGGGATGGAAAAGATTGCTTTCGTATTGGTAATTTTTTAAAAGAATTTTTTTGTTACCACGGTTTTTTTTATTGAATCAGGCAATGTGTACATTGAAACGAAAAAACGTGGACCCTTATATAGCTTTTTATGCATCCCTGCGTGGTCGTATGGCGGGAAAATCAAGATTAGTTAGTACTAATCCTGATTTTCCCGCCATACGACNAAAATTTCGACTATACGCAATAAACACAATTAATTTTAGGTGATATTATTGCTATAAAAAATTCCCTTGACATGAAAGATTATTTCGCACAGATTTCCAATCTGGCTACAGATCAGCATGCGAAAAATTATGCTTTTCTCATTTGGTTGGTTCCTCAAGAAACGGCTGTTGATCGTCATACCTTTGATCCCAAACATTTCGAACATGGTACTCTTTTTAATCCATTCACTCTTGAACTCATTTTTTACAGGTTGGGGTGATGAACACCCTTACCCGGTTGAAGTTATAAAGTTTGTAATGTCTTGCCCACCATTACCTAATTATGCAAGGAAATGGACACCCGAAGATTTGGTTCGAGAAAAAATACGTAATGATCTATGCTCTCGAATAGAAGCGCTGCAAAAAGCAGCAACTCAAGAGATGGCGAGTTTGAAAAACGATTTTAAACAAAAAACTATCTAGTCAAAAAGTTGATTTGTCTTTTCTTAATATAATAAACATTTACAGCTTTTTAATATATACTAGCCCCCGACGCACGCTTCACGCCGATGTTACAGATGATGACGTCGCAAAAATCGTCGACGTTACAGACGCTAACACGTCACAGACGTCGATGTTAAAGACGCCGACATGAAAGACGTTGACTTTACAGACGCTGACGACACAAACGTCGATGTTACAGACGCCGACATCACTAATTTCCCCTTTTTGTACCCAAAAACTTTTTCACAAAAAGTCCAAATTTGGCTTGTATAAAGTAAAAAAAAACTGAATTATTTTGAAAATTAATAATTTTGCTAAATTCACCGGACGAACGTGTACTTAACGAACAGGGGCTATAAGGAAAAATAAACTCTGTTTTGCCGAAAACAGGATTTGCCATTAGTTCACCAAATCGCGAGTAATTATAGTCTCAAATTGTCGGAAAGAGTTTCGACGTCGAGAATTTCGACAGCTAGCTAGCATTGGGGTAGCCTTTAGATTGCGCTCTGTTAGCATTGACAGCTTTGATTTTTAACAGTTAGCGCAAATCCTTAATGGATCAGAGGGCGAAAATGGGTGATAGCACCAAAAATTCACCCACCCATCATCCATCACCTTGTATAAAAAAATTGGATGATGGCACCCAAAATCACCCAATTGCGCTAAAAAGCTAAGGAAACCCGAGAAAATTGTATATATATATTTTTTAAAACCCGTTTTCTGCACTTTTTATGGAACGAGAGTGGGCGCATTTGATTCCTCGTAAAAAATTACACCTAGGGATTTAATGAAGTTTATTTGGGACGCTAAAAAGCTCAGGAATCCCGAGAAAAATTGTATTTTATCGGGTTTCCTGAGCTTTTTAGCTCAATTGGGTGATTTTGGGTGCCATCACCCAAACACCCATGGATGAATCACCCACTGGGTGGTATCACCCAATGACCTAATTATCACCCATTGAGTGATGGATGATTCACCCAGTAGGTGATGGGTGGTAGGTGATAGTTGGTGATGGACAAATTTCAAAAGGTTGATAGCCGCCAAATTGGATCGTTTGATGTTTCGAAACGTTTTTGAGCTGATTCCTCCGGAAATACAAGCCAAAATCCTGATAGTTTTTGTGTAGTTAGAAAGCTGGATTTCATAGCAATCGAATGACGCTAAAATCATGCCATGACTCTTTCTAATTGAGAAAGAGTTATTGCATAATTAGTAAAAAAATGTCGAAAAACTGACACTAATTATGAAATAACTCTTTCTCAACCAGAAAGAGTTATGGGATGATTTTGGTGTCATTCGATTGCTACGAATTCCAGCTTTCTAACGACACCAAAACTATCAAGATTGGCTTTGTATTTCTAGAAAAATACTCAAAAACGTTTCTAAATGTCAAGTTTCGAAGCATGAAACGACCGTTGTTATGCTTTGGATTTTTTATCTTGTTCCAAAAGTTCGCGGACTTCATTTTTCTCTTTTATATTGCATCGATACACAGTATAAAAAAGTGAAGTCCTCGAACTTTTGGAATAACCTGATTAGTTCAAAAAACTCAACTTCTTTTTATTATTTGGAGCTACTACGCCTGGGGGGCGCACTTAACAGGAATAAAAATGCTGAAGTAAAAACGTCTAATTTTTTTTTGAAAATACACTATATAGGGGTAAAAATTGACGAGGAACACGTTGAACTATTATTTTTATGTCAAACTCACTGAAAACCTTTGAATTTTCGCCTTTTTTGAATTTACAAGGGGGGACAAAGGTTCTCGCGACTTTTGTCCTTAGGCGAGGATATACCTATATATAGTGTATTTTCAAAAATTTTTGACATTTTACTTCGGCATTTTTATTCCTGTTAAATGCGCCCCCAGGCGTAGTAGTTCCATTATTTTTGTAAAAATTGTATGATTAAATAAACGATTTTGCATTTAACTTTGGTAGATTTTTGGTATATTCCCATCATATTTTAGATCTCGTTCATAATTTGATTATTATTAATAAACTTTCTTAAGTGGAATAAAAACAAATGAGTGAATTTTCAGGTAACAATTTTTGGAATTACTTCGGCTCTTATACCCCATTGAACGTAGTCTATCGAAAATCGAAAAATTTTATTTTTCGAAATTTTCTCCCAAATGACCATATTAGAGAATTTTATGCGAGAAACACGTTGGCAATGTTATTTTTGCGTAAAAACGCGCTTCATTTTTTAGAAATTGAATTTTCGAACATGAAAGTACATATTTCGAAAAAGCTCATGCAAAATTTTCTTAAAAAATGGAAGCATTTTTACGCAAAAATAACTTCGCCAACGTATTTCACGCATAAAATTACTTCAACTAGGGTCATTTTTGAGAAAATTTTGAAAAATAAAATTTTCTATTTTAGACCACGTTCAATCAGGGGTATAAGAGCCGGTGTAGCTCCCAATTTTTTTATATACTATTAATGTTTTCTTATCGGAAAACATCTTTAAATCAGAGAAACTTGAGGTATTTTAATGGAAACATTTCAAATTATAAAAAGTTTATTTCTAAGCAGGGCTCAGAATGAAAAAAAATGAAAATCAGAAAAAAATGTCAAAAAATCAGAATTTCGATCCAAGAACATTAAAAATACACTAGATCAGGGCGAATGAAAAAATTTGAATAAAAAAAATCAGATTTTCGATCCAAAAATCAGACATAGGCAATTTGTGCTGGCCAAAATCAGAACATTTCTGATAAATCAGACTCATTTAGAGTCCTGTTTTTAAGCGTTTTAACAATTAAAAAAAATTTTGTCAACAAATTAAAAAAACTATGATTGTTTTAGTATTTTTAACTATGATTGTTTTAGTATTTTTTTCCTTGGGCTGCGTGGTCTTATTAAGACAGTTTTTTTAGCTTCAATTTATGGTGTGGAATCAGAAACATCACTTTTGGGCGGCGGAAGAATGGATGCTTATTTACACATGACACCGGTTTATGTATGCCTTTTGTTAAATTAAAACACAGTCGAACCTCGATAAGATGTTCCCCGATATTACGCCACTCGCAGGCACATAGCAAGAGGAGAGGGTGGTAATCATAGGTGGACAAACAGGGGGGGGAGAGAGGGGTCTGGTGCTAGATTGGGTCTAAAATTTCCAAAAATTATCCTTGGTCTCCCTTTATGTTGTTTTTTTTGAAAATTTTGAGGACCAAAAAAAAGAACCAACCCGGTCGCTCCGATGCCGGGTTGGTCCTATTTTTGGCCTTTTTGTCGGATTGGTTAGGGGGGGGGGAGACTCCCCCTCCTTTTGGGAATGTATGGTGGCAATGGGGGACTAAGAGGGGAGATTTTTTCACTTTTTCGTGGGTGGTGCTATAGCCCCCTACGTCACTGTTTTATTAGGAAAATTCGATGAGTAATCTCGCAGTGCCGCTGACTCCTTTGACAGAAGAAAGAGATATGGAAAAATGGGAGTCTCCGATTTTTCCACCATCGATTTTGCCACAAGTTATACCGCAGACATCAGCAAGTGTTTTTCAACCGCCTGTGATTCCCGAGCCTATTGTTCAGAATATTGTTTCGACGTGCAGCTTGGGTAGATTTTTACAGGATGATCTAAAAAAACCGTACTCTTGCATTTTTTGTGAAAAAAATTTTCAAAAATCATCTATAAGAGTTATTTTCATGCGATTTTTGAAAAAAAAATTTTGAAAAATTTTTGTCAAAAAACGCAAAGTATGGTGTTTTTTGGCTCACCCTTTATTTACATTGAATTCTATTTACACGTTAAAGATTGCAAAGTTGACTTGAAGCACATTGCACTTCACGCTCGTAATGCTGAGTATAATCCAAAACGATTTGCGGCTGTTATTATGCGTATCCGAGAACCCCGTACGACTGCTTTGTTGTTTGCATCTGGAAAAATGGTCATCACTGGCGCAAAATCCGAAGAGCTGTCTCGGTAAGTGCTCATTTTGTGCAGCTCATAGTCGTGATTGTAGTCTGGCTGCAAGAAAATACGCTCGAATCATTCAAAAAATCGGCTTTGCGGATGTCAAATTTAAGGAATTCAAGGTAGGTGCCCCAGTGTTGAAAGTTGTACGCCTGAAATTTAGCTTCAAAATATTGTTGGTTCAGTCGATGTCAAGTTCCCTATTCAACTTGAAGGTAAATTTTTCGATAGCAGCTAGAGGGAAAAGATCAGGGGTGCCAAGAACATTTGTTTCAAAATCATCAAAGCTGACTTCAAAAATCAGATTTTGAAGGAGCAAAAATCAACAAAATGCTAATTTTCCATTATGTATTTCTTATAAATTTGACAAAATTTCGCATCTCAAAAATCAGATTTTTGACATCTCAAGATCAGCATTTTTCTGAAAAACCAGCAGACTTGGCACCCGTGGAAAATAGTGGCGTACAGGCCCATAGCTACTTGGGAGCCTCTGGGCCGCCCTCCCTCCGAAATCCAAAAAAGTCAAAATTTTTCCTAAAAGTAGCTAAAAACCCCTTATGTTTTTAGCTAAAATTGTTGAGAGGGCCACCCTCCCCCCACTTCGAACCAGTAGCCTCCTGAATTAGGGCTAACAAGGGACATTTTTGATATGTTTCTTCGATTTTTTTCCGATCTTACTAGGAAGTTGTTAGGCTTGGTCTACATATTNGGCTAGCCGTTGAGGTAACATTCTCATTTTTAGTTTCTTCGCTCATCATTTCAAACCAATTCTTTAACAATAACTTAATTACAAGGGACATTTTTGATATGTTTCTTCGATTTTTTTCCGATCTTACTAGGAAGTTGTTAGGCTTGGTCTACATATTCAAAAAATGTTGTTGGTTTGTTTGCGTTTTGCCTCTACAAGGAGATAATGCAACGAAAACTTTTGTCATTTATATCTTCATCATTTGTAAACACGTTTAAAAATATGTGATCATAGTTGGGTGGCAAGTCTCTCGACTATGTTTCAAATGGACCAAGGTTCAATTCCTGTTTGAATCGATTTGTTTTTGCATTTTGACAATTTTCTATCAAAACAATGAAAATAACAAATTAATTTTTTTTAGACAAATATTTTTAACAAACATGATTAGTTACAATAAAATGATCAAAACAAACAAAATTATCACAATATGCGCATCTAATAAAATTAATTTTCCCACAGGCGCATTTTGAATTATATGGAAAATCGTTCAAACAAAATTCAGGAGGTGTTTAAAAAGCAGGTGGGCGGTCTTGCAGGTAACCAGCCTTCTTCCAAGAATACTTTATAAAGTTGATAAATTTGGAACTAAAAATTACATTCAATTTAAGTTTGAAAAAACCAAAAAAATAATTAAAATTAAAAACAAACATAATTTTTGTGCATGCAAAAACAAATCGATTCAAACGGGAATAGAACCTTGGTCCATTTGAAACATAGTCGGGAGACTTGCCACCCAACTATGAACACATATTTTTAAACGTGTTTACAAATGATGAAGATATAAATGACAAAAGTTTTCGTTGCATTATCTCCTTATAGAGGCAAAACGCAAACAAACCAACAACATTTTTTGAATATGTAGACCAAGCCTAACAACTTCCTAGTAAGATCGGAAAAAAATCGAAGAAACATATCAAAAATGTCCCTTGTAAGCTACAAAAAGTTTTTTCAAGGAGAATTTGAATTTTTTAAAGGAAAAAAGTGGCTAAAAACATTAAAAAATGGGTAAATTTTGTAAAAAATTATTACAAAAATTAAAAAGAATAAGGAATAGCCCAAACTCATGGAAAAAACGATGCATCGTACGACAGCGTTTATAGTTGTGTCGTACGACACATCCAAGGTACATAAATCAATTTTTTCCTTAAGTTGGGCTGTTTTGGGCCTAAAAATATTTTTCTAGATCAAAATATGACTTTTTGTTAAATATTAGATGGAATTGAATGATTTTTGGCTGGAAAATTGAAAATTTCATAATTTAAAAAAAAGAAATTTTCCGGATTAAAAAAATTTGTTTACTGAAGCGATTTATCAAACATTACAAAATTCAAACTTTTTCTGTTTTTCTATCGATTGACAGTGTAAAAAAAGATTTTGATGACAAATGCAGATTCGAATTTTAAGGCCTCTGTATTACGCATGCTCAGTTCAGCACCTATGAGCCGGAATTGTTCCCTGGCCTCATATATCGAATGGTGAAGCCGCGAGTTGTTCTGTTGATTTTTGTTAGTGGCAAGGTATTTGTTGAAGCATGCTATAGAGTCCGTTTCAGCTCCAACTATAACAAAACTGGATCCAAAATTCAAGGTTATCTGAAGTTAGCATCCCGTCCGTTCTGGCAAGCAACGTTATATCGTAGGTTCAACCCCCACTCGTTTCTTTCTTGTGTTCGTTAAAAATTTTTGCATATGAGTATTTTGATGCGAGAAACGCGTTAGTAAAGTTATTTTTTCAAAAAACCTTATGAAAACATGATTATTTAAAACTTTTTCGAATAGCACTTAACTCATAAAAAGGTTGTCAAAAATAGCGTTTTCATAAGTTTTTTTTTGAAAAAATAACTTTACCAATTTGTTCCTTACATCAAAATACACATATGCAAAAATTTTTTCGAATTCGGACACAAGGGAGTGGGGTGGAGATCGAACTAATGATAGTCCATTCGACCCAACATTTCTTGCCAGACGGGATGCCGACTTTGGATTTTGGGTCCAGCTTTTTCTTAGTTGGAGCTGAAACGGGTACTATGCATAATTTTTTAACATTCTATATATTTTTAGATTGTTATTACTGGTGCCAAAAACCGCCAAGATATCGAAGAAGCCTTCCACCAGATTTATCCAATCGTGAAAGGCTTCAAGAAATGAATCTATTTAGTACATCTTATTTATATTGTACCTCTTATTTTTTAATTTATTCTCAGATCATTATTGTTATTCTTGCCTTATCTCAAAAAACTGCATAATTTATAAAATACAAATTTTGTCATATATCTCTTAGAGGTGCCATCAGACTTTTCTCATTCTAATAATTTTCTATTGAAAAATAATCATTTTAAGGAAAAATCATTTAAAAAATTTTTGTGCAAAAAATAATCATTGCATTTAAAAATAATCATTCAGTCAAAAAATAAGCAAAAATGATTAGAAATAAGTTAAAATGGCACACCTACTTATTGGCGTAACCAGGAAAATTTTTGTTCATAATCGAATTTTGGCTTAAAAATCGACTATTTGTCGAAAAATTTAATTTTTTTGTGAAAAATCGAATTTTTGCCAAAAAATTATTTTGCTTAAAAATCGAAGTTTTTGCTCTCGGTGGGCCCGTACCCACCGAAATCCGAAAATTTTTTCCTAATCCCCCTTGTGATTTTTCATCAAAA
>OZJO01025151.1:0-17469 GCA_900406225.1 Acrobeloides nanus | reverse complement strand
CTTTTCACCGAAGTCTCCATTGTCAATGGTTGACCGCTCAATCGATTCGTCTCGAGATTAGAAATATCGTGACAGAGTGTTTTTTTAATTTGCTATCAAAAATAAAAAGTTATACCCTCAAAAAAGGTTCGCGACGCTAAAACTTATGCATTTTTTGTGTATAACTTTTTATTTTTAATCGAAAATTAAAAAATCGCTCTGTCACGCTTTTCCTCTACTCGAGACGAATCCAACGGGTGGTTGCTCGCCGAAAATGACGTGTCGGTCAAAAGTTATAAGCTTTGGAAGTTGTGCTAATACGTCTTTTTATTTGGTAGCTTAGTTCTTATTCTTTTCAAAATTTTCAATTTACAAGCCCCTGTGGTGCAGTGGCTAGCCGTCGTCCGTTGCACCACAATGGGGCCAGGTTCGACTCCCAGCTCCAGTATAAAGTTTTTGCTCAAAAAAATTTTTTCGATTTTTTAAATTGAATCAAAAATTGCCGGATTTGACTGGGGCGTGTTCAAAATGTACAAATTTATGTTTATAAATGCTTCAGAAATCAAAATAAGTTGATTTCAATTCGAATTTCGCTTGACCCCATTTTTGGCCAAGTTTGGACAGGTGTGCCTTAGCAAGATTTACTTTTCGACTAGCAACATCGCTTGCGCATAACTTGCAAAAAATCCACTCTTTAGTGGTGCCCGTAAAGAATACCCATAAAGGGGAGCGCTTAAAATTCAACATCCTAAAATAATCATAAATCTGCTATTTTTCAAAAACAGTATTAAAAAATTAAGTTTAAAATGTAAACAATTTCAAATATAAGAGTAAAAGCGATCGATTACAAATAAAAATAAAACTTTCATTTGAAATTTTTAATTAATTAACATTTATGTTCATAAGGGTCGCCACTAATGCGCACTAATAGTCTCGACAGCGTTTTGAGCGCACTAATTACTTTTCGTCTCTAACGAAAATTTTTCGTTCGAGATGGTCGCAAAGAATTTGGTAATTAGTGCGCTCATGTAATTACATATAATTGGGATAAAAGTTGCCTGAATTTCAATAAAATAGTGTTTATTGAAACGATTAGTAGGATTCCATGTTTAATTTTCCACGTAAAATTTTTTTTGCAATCGTCTTGAACGAAAATTTTTTTTAAACATAAAATTCTGAGTTAAAAATGATTACGTGTTACGGTCATTTTCACGATTCCGTAAACCGTAAATTTACGGAATTAAAAAAATTTCGTAAACCGTAATTACGAAAAATGCCAAAAAAAACCCGTAAATTCCGTAAATAGTAAACCGTAATTACGGTTTACGTTCCACCACTGATCAGGCTATCCTAAGAAACTGCGATTCATCCTGGATAATTCCATTGATGATCAGGCTAAAATAACATGCGCGCTGCCATCGGTGAAACGCAATCGAATCGAAATGTATTCGTGATACGAAACTAAATTGTTTAAAGGTTGTTTTTTCCCATGATACTGACCCCCATTTTTTTACGTTTGACTCGCGGCCAAAAGCATTGTTGATCCCATAGATAGACAATTTTTTAAACCTATTTCGTAGTCACAACAACTATAGTAACTTGCTCCCCATTTCACACAAAATGAGTGAAATTCAACAAAATGAGCATTTTTGGTAGTTTGAAGTGTTTTCACTCTATTTCCATAACCTTAAATCGGTTTGAGCTAGTTAATGTCATTATGTAGGTATGAGTTTTATCTTTTCAACGAAGTAAGAATTATTGTATGTTGTTGATGTTTTCATATACTTATTATAATGTACATTTTTTACGTTTTAATGAGTTTTGACCCCAATAGAACTCGGTATAGAAAGATCCAAAAATCATAAACAATATATCATTGAAAAGCTCTGTATCTAAGGAAAAGAATGCGCTTTTTTCCAAAATTCGATTTTTCAATAGTCGATTTTTATATGAAATTGAAATTAAGATATCTCCATGAAAACGTTAGCAAATCATTTACGGTTTGAAGTCATAAAAATTTCTAACTCTATACTATAAGCTACTTTTTATTTTGAGCAAAAATCTTTTGATTTGGATTTTCTAGCGATTTTTTAATCTAGAATAGACGCATTTTTGATCATTTTCGAGCAAAATCGAAGCTAAGTTAGCATAGTTAGCGGAGGTGTTGTTACTCCGAAATATAGTCAAACCTCGATATAACGGCACTCCCTTGTGTATTACCATAAAAGACAAAAATTGAAAAAAATTTTCAGCAGTTTGCTAACATTTGCCTTCTTCTGAAAATGATCGAAAAAAATTTTGATTTGTTAAAACTTTTCGAGAAAAAATTTTTTTCACCCTGAATGTCAATTTGCGTTTTTGGCATATTGACATCTAGGGTGGAAAAAAGCTTAAAATTTTCCCGAAAAATTTTAAAGGGGGGATGACTTTTACCACTTATTCTCGGTGAAAAATTTTTATTTGTAAAAATGACCCTATTGGGGGTAATTTTATGCGAAAAATCGATTGCGCGCATCGAAAAAATCTGAAAAAATTTTTCGGGGGTCAAAAAATTGAAAAAAATGCGTCAGAATTAGGGGTTATAAGTTTTAACCCCAACAAAATCATTTTTAGGGGTAATTTTGTGCGAGGAATCGATTGCGCGTATNACCCCTAAAAATAATTTTGTTGGGGTTAAAACTTACAACCCCTAATTTTGACGCATTTTTTTCAATTTTTTGACCCCCGAAAAATTTTTTCAGATTTTTTGATGCGCGCAATCGATTTTTCGTATAAAATTACCCCCAATAGGGTCATGTTTACAAAAAAAATTTTTCACCTCGAATAAGTGGTAAAAGTCACCCCCCCCTTTAACAAATCAAAATTTTTTTCGGCATACGGACCGTTGTTCCCTAACTTTGCGGCCGACAACACTTATTTCCTGCCACACTGTAATCCAATGGTGTAATTTGCATTTTACACCAAAATGGTGTAAAATATTCACCATTTTGGTGTAAAGTGCAAATTACACCATTGGTGGTGTAACATTTTACACCATGAAAGTGTATAAATGGTGTAAATTGGTAATTACACCATTTCATGGTGTAAAATATTACACCATTTTGGTGTAAAATACAAATTACACCATTAGTGGTGTAACATTTTACACCATGAAATAGTGTAAAATGGTACACCATTTCATGGTGTAAAATATTACACCAAAAATGGTGTAAAATGCAAATTACACCATAGTTGGTGTAACATTTTACACCATAAATGGTGTAAAATGATACACCATGAAATTGTGTAAAATATTACACCACCAATGGTGTACATATCACTAGTATACTTATGGAATTACACTATTTGATGTAATATTTTACACCATGAAATAGTGTAAAAATAGCATAGGATTACAGTGCAGATGTTACCATGACAAAATTTTCATGACACAAAAAATTGGACAAGTATTTTATCACAGTTGTTTTAGCACAATAGTTACACCAACAAATGTTTTATGACAATTGTATACACGACACTTGTTACTGCGACAGATGTTTCGCGACACTTGCTACCTAAAATTTTTTCTCTTTGATAAGTTCGACAGGCAGGCTAGACAACGTTGTAATTTTTTGCAGCAGAAGCGGTGAGGAAAAGGGGAAGAAAAATTACATCATTGTCTAGCCTGCCTGTCGAACTTTACAAGGAGAAAAAACTTTCGGTAACAATTGTCGCGAAACATTTGTAGCGGTAACAAGTGTCCTAAAACAGGTGACGAAAAACAACTGTCATAGTAACTTTAGTACAAAGAACAAATGTCAATAAATATGTGTGCGGAAACAAATGTCATGAAATAGATGTCGCGGAACAACGGTCCGTATGCCTTTTTTCGGCCATATTGCAGAAGAAAGCAAATGCTAGCGAACTGCCGAAAAATTTTTTCAATTTTTGTCTTTCGTTGTAATACACAGGGGGTGCCGTTATATCGAGGTTTGACTGTAGTTTTAAAAAATTTGCCTATCTATGGGATCAACGTTGCAAAAGACCGCGAGTCAAAATCATGCATAGTTATGGAAATAGACCATAATCATTGCTCCGCCATTTTCATCCGTATTCCGCAGGTTAACATCGTGCTAACATATAAACCGGTGTTAACACTTTGCGACTTTTTGATAAGATATATTCGATTTTTAATGCTCGAATATCTTTTAATGATCGAATAATTCGAGCATCGAATTCCAATAGTATATCGAATAATATATAATGTTTCATATAAAATCAGTGAAAAATTTAGAAACACAACAGATTCAAGAGTTCATGTCTATATGCAATAAAAATGGTTCATATGAAACACTCAATAATTTTTGGGCCGATCTTAAACAAATGAATGACTTTCCATTCAAAATTATAGAAGAATATCAGGTAGTTTAATTTAAAAAATTATTAGTGAATTCGTATTTTAGAACAGCTATAAATATATATGGAAAGAGATACGGAACTTACTTCAGTTGATACATAAAACTAATGCTTATTCAATCGATAATATCATGCAAACATTGTTTCTTCTATTTTTCCGGTTATATATAAATCATTATCATGATATTCCGAATGATTGGAATAATGTTCAAAAGATAAATTATAAAAACTTAGAGCATCTTTTAGCTTCTTTAAGCAGCTTAATTTTGGAAGACTCCTCAAGTCGTCATACTTCTCTAGAGATATGTCAACTTCGTAGTGGGATACATTTTTTTATAGATAAATCTCTGTTTACTAAAGTGATTGATTACGAAAATTTACAAACCGAAGAAAACTTTAAAAACGAGTTAAATCTTTTGGATAAGTCTCTCGTAACTTGGGCAAAAACCCTACGAAAAATCAATCATGAGAACATCCCTAATATTGTAAAAAATAACCCAACGGAACATTGGTGGTGGTCGAGATTACCACAAAATGAGAAAGCCGAAAAAACCAATATGAGATTAAATGATCCCACTCGAAATGCAGAGCCAAGAAGTCGAAGGAAAGAGAAATTTCGAGAAGAACCACGTCGACGCTACTCTTGGGAATTACCGGATGAAGAATGTACCGATGAAATACAAGAGACTCCGAAAGAAATGCAAACATTATATACAGTGGTGCACAAAAAGCTTTCATAAAAATCGAAAAAGTTATGTTTAGTAATTTTATCATAACTCGAAGGTGTCACCCCTAAAAAAATTTTCTTTAAAGGGGGTGGTCTAACTTACGACCGGGTAGAAAATTTTAAAAAATTTTTTAACAAGTGACCCTTTAGTGGTAATTTTATGCGAGGAATCGAATGCGCGCATTTCCAAACCTTGAAAACGCTTCCTTTCCAAAAATTTTTGAATTTTTTCATAGTCATTTTTAGAGTTAGGAAACCGAAACCAAAATCGAAAAAAGTCGAAACCGATACTTTTGAAAAACCGAAAAAAGTCAAAACCGAAACCGATCGACCAAAAGAGATACAGGTGTCCCAAAGTCGAAAATAGCGTTTTTAAAGGGGGAGTAACCTTTGCATTGAGTTGGGCTGGGAATATTCCGGAATAATCTTTTTTGGGATTATTCCGGAATATTCCAGATTATGGCAGATTAATCTGGCAGAATCTTTTTGCGCAAAATCAAATCGACTCAAGTGGGATTCGAACCCGAGACCATTAGACTCGAATCCGGGGAGTACTACCACTGAGCCAAGTTCACATTAAAACACTCATGAGCCCATTTTTTGTCAGAAATGGGATTCTTTTCAAAAAATGGTATTTCCTCTGGTTTCCTGAGCTTTTTAGCACCCCAAATAAACTTCACTAACCCCTAGGTGCAATTTTTGACAAGGAATCAAATGAACCCACTATCGTTCAATGAAAGGTGCGGAAAACCCGAAAAATTGTATTTTTTGAAATAAACCTATTTTCTCGGGCTTCTTGCACTTTTCATGGAACAAGAATGGGCGCATTCGATTCCTCGTGAAAAATTGCACCTAAGGGTTTAATGAAGTTTATTTGGGGCGCTAAAAAGCTCAGGAAACCCGAGAAAATTTGATTTTGCCTTTTCCGATTTCCCATTGAAAAAATGAGGGATTTTTTTCGAAGGCTAATTTTTCAAGGAAAAAATGTTTTTGATGCGGTTTTTCCCACTACTGAGTTTTTAATAACATAGAGTTTGACTCTAAATCGTTTTTGGAGCGACTATACTATAATTTTTTTTATCCAGAACACGTTTTTAACTTTTTGAAAATTTTTTGAAAAATCGATTTATTTTAGTAAATAGTAAGGGGTTCAAAAAATCGCGCTTGAAGTTGGCTATTTTTTGGAATTAGTTTAGAATTTGAATTCCCGCCAAAATTGAAAATCAGGGTTTTGGCGGGAATTCAAATTCTAAACCAATTCCAAAAAATAGCCAACTTCAAGCGCGATTATCTCGACAACGGTAGCGATTCAGAATTTACTGAAAAACAAAAAATGCTCCATTTTTCATGAATTTTCCGAATATATATAAATTGTGGCAAATTTCGCTAATCTAAAGAATTTTCAATTTCGAATAACGCAACTTTGGAACGTTATAGCTCAGCCAGGCTAAAGTCATATGGCCAAAGCAAGGTACCATTAGGAAGCTCTAAAGTGGTACTATAAAATGCCGCTTTTAGTGGCCACGTTTTCGCTTTAGTGGCCAAAAAAAAATTGATTTTTCTCATATTAGTGCCTCGAAAAATGACCAAAACTTCGGAAAATAGCTCCATAACTTTTATGGCTTGAGTTTGACCCCATAGTTTGACGACTACAAAAAATGTAGTATATTATCCCAGCCTTCAAATGAGCCCTTCATCTAAACTTAAACTTTTCATCTGACTGAGATACTGGCCAAAATAGCCCATAATACCTGAAAAATGGTCCATATAGCCAGATCTTGGTTCCAAGTAAGGTTTGGAGTCAAAATTTTTGCACCATCGTGTTCAGCATGGTCGAAAACCTAGGGTATATGCCAGTTTCGAAAAAAAACTGAACACTTTGGAAAATTGTTGCCTCCTTGACTGAACAAAAGCCGATTCTTACAGAAATCGTCTTTTAAAAAATTTTTTCAAAGAATTTAAATTTTTTTCGTTTCAATAAACAATTCTTCTTTTAATTCCTGTTTCAATCGGAAAAATTTTATAGAAGAAAAAATCTTTGATGAAAAAAAGACTATACAAAAATAATTTATATTTCTACCTAAAATACTTTTTACCTAACAATAATTAAAAATTTCTATGTTTTCTGATTTGCTGTCGAACTTATCAAAGAGCAAAAACTAGCGTCTTTTATAACTCGGCGAGACGAATCAAATGACACCAAAATTATCGTATTTGAAAAATGCTTTGGGTTATTGAAACGAAATCCCTGATTCATGATTTTCGTTTCAATAATTCAATTTTTTGTATAGAAAAGTTTTTTGATATAAAAGAAGTTTTGTATATGTATGTACTAGTTTTCTGATTTTTGTTACCCCCTTAATAATACCAAAATTTTGGAGCTAGTATCGAATGCACACCCACAAGAGCAAAAATAAAGATCAACATGCAAAAAACATCTTTCAACCGTTTTTTCTCACCTTTTTACCAATTTTATCCATTATTTCACCTTTTCCATGCTCATTTAAAGGGGGTTAAAAGTTGCGGCGGGTTATCGACACTCTCAAAAAATCTAAGTAAAAACCGTATTTTCCATCCGTTTTCTATGAACTTTTTTTTCAGCTATAGAGAATCGGCCATGGGCAATCCGAAAATGATAACGGTTTTGTCTGAAAATCAAGTTTTCGTGTCGATAATCTAACTTTTTTGAAATTTACGTTATCCCGTAACTTATCCTTATCTCGGTCAAATAATTTGACCTTATCTCAGTCAAAATTCATTTGTTTTCGATGATCTTTTATTTCAGCTATAGAGAACCGGCCATGGGCAACTCGAGAATGATGACAGTTTTGCCTGAAAATCAAGTTTTCGCGTCGAAAATCTAAATTTTTACGCTAAATTTCAAAAATTTAGATTTTCGACGCGAAAACTTGATTTTCAGGCAAAATCGTTATCATTTTCGGATTGCCCATGGCCGATTCTCTATAGCTAAAAAAAAGTTCATAGAAAACGGATGGAAAATACGGTTTTTACTTAGATTTTTTGATAACCCGCCGCAACTTTTAACCCCCTTTAAATGAGCATGGAAAAGGTAAAATAATAGATAAAATTGGTGAAAAAGTGAGAAAAAACGGTTGAAAGATGTTTTTTGCATGTTGATCTTTATTTTTGCTCTTGTGGGTGTGCATTCGATACTAGCTCCAAAATTTTTATATATATTATAAATTTTCATTCTATAGTCTGTTTCAGCGAGAGCTAAAAAAAGTCTCCAAGCAATGACAAAGTAGTAAGACTCTCGCTCATCAATTTGAAGAAGCGGGTTTAATCCCGCTTGGAGTCGAAAATTGTATTTGTTAAAAATGTTGTAGAGATATAAAATAGACGAAAAAACATTTTGCCTATCAATAGTTTTTTTTAAAATTTTGGGATGTCAAAATACTCGAAAAACTGATTTTCATTGACTTTTAATTTTCGAGTATTTTGACATCCCAAAAAAATTTTTCAAAAGAATTAATGATCGAAAAAATGTTTTTTCGACTATTTTATATGTCTACAACATTTTTGAACAATTTTTACACAAATACAATTTTCGACTCCAAGCGGGATCGAACCCTCGCCTTCAAATTGATGAGCGCGAGACTTACTACTTTGCCATTGCTTGACTACTTTTTTTTTAGAATCTCGCTGAACAGACTATGTTAAATTAAAATAAACTCTTTATTATAAATATATATCTAATAAGGGTTTATTCCTTTATCTTATTTATGATTTTTTTATAATCTATTTAATCTTTTTAAATTTTTATTTCAATTCAAGAATATCTCAGCCTGTTATCAAGGTGTCTCTCTGTGCCGCTAAACTTGGAACACACCAACCATTTACTGAACAAATAAATAAAGAATTATTACGTAATGGCGCAATTACTCGCTTATGACCAACGAGAAGAGTTAAATGATGCAACACGGATTATTCAAACTTTAAATATACAACTTGGACTACCTCGAAATGAATTCAGAATGTTTATAAGTTTTCTTACCGATCTTAAAACACATGGGAATCCGCTTTATTGGGGGAATAATGTAAATAATCTAGGAAACACCTTGTTTTTATTTAACGCACAAAATAATCCTGTAATTCTCAATTTAACCGACATGTTTACACATTACAATAAATATAAACTTAATCGACGAGTAAGAGATCGTATGGCTACATTGCTAAATCAACAACTTGATCTACCTCGAATACACGGTGAAGATTTTCATAGAACTGTTTTACGAGCACAAGTCTATAAAGTTAAATGTCTTCTAAAATACTATTATAATTTTTGTAAGTCTATTATACTATTATAATTTTTAACAAAGAAATGAATAATTGAAACTTTTTTTACAAAAGTTTCAGTCAAGTTATCTAACAAGGAACATTACCGATATGTTAATCCAAAATCGATATCAAAACTTAGCCTAAAATATTCGTTATAGTCGTTATTAATATGTTTGAAAAATTTTTATCAGTAACGGAGCACTTCTAAAGGGGGTAGCGGAGGCTCCGAAGTTTCAAAATTGCTTGAAAACGTCATTTTAAGCAAAAGTCAAAATCGACCCCTTTCAAAAAAAACAACATAAAAAACCGTTTTAGACTATCGCGGACAATTTCCGATCATTTTTGGAAAAAGTTGAAAATTTGTTTGAAAATCGATTTTTCGCATGCCTTGGATGTGAAAAGTCGATTTTCAAAAATTTTTCAAACTTTTTCCAAAAATGATTGGAAATTGTTCGCTATAGTCTAAAACGGTATTTTATGTCGTTTTCGTTGAAAGGAGTCGATTTTCATCGATTTTGGACGCCTGACTTTTGCTTTAAAAAAAAATGCTTTTCAAGCAATTTTGAGACTTCGGAGCCTCCTTTAGAAGTGCTCCGTTGTTGATAAAGTTTTTTCAAACATATTATCGACTATAACGAACATTTTAGGCTAAGTTTTGATATCGATTTTGGACTAACATGTGGATATATATTTTTTGTATGAAGAAAAATACTTTTTTGTACGAAAAAGGTGCTTTTTTGTATGAAAGTTCTAAAAAACATCCATTTGTAAGAAAAGCGTTCAAAAACGTTGTAGACATATAAAATAGACGAAAAAACGGCTGACAGACAATTGACAAGTAGACATTTGACAAGTGACATTTGACAAGAGTTTTTTTACTGAGGGGTTACATTTGACAAGTACAAACTACAAAAAATCTCTGAAGGGCGAGGGTTCGATCCCGGAGGTCGAAATCAGAAATATCATAATTCAAGATTTCATCATACAAACTACAAAAAATCTTTAATTAGATGTAGTTATCCACTTGTCAAATGTCACCAAAAAATTCTTGTCAAATGTCCACTTGTCAAATGTCCGCTTGTCATTTGTCTGCCAGCCGAAAAAACATTTTGTCCTTGAAAAAAAATTTGAGATGTATTTACTTGAAAAAATGATTTTCATGAACTTTTCAATTTTTCAAGTAAAAGTGCATCTCAAAAATTTTTTTCAAAAAACTAATGATAGACAAAATGTTTTTTCGTCTATTTTATATGTCTACAACGTTTTTGAACGCTTTTCTTACAAAATGAATGTTTTTTAGAACTTTCGTACAAAAAAGTACCTGCGTACAAAAAATATATCCCTAACATGTCGGTAATGTTCCTTGTAAAGGAAGTGCGTTTTTAGGGCTTTTCTATAAAAATTTATTTATTTCGTCTCTTAAAAATAATTCCTATCTATATAAAAATCATTTTTAGAAGAAGAAAAAATAAAAATCTAGAATAGGCCTAAAATGCATGTCTTTTTCAAAAATCAAAAAAATTAACCGTAATGGACATCGTTAATAATAACGTTTATGTTTATAGGGGTTAATTATGATATGCAAATACTTGGTTTTAACAATGTCGAAATAGAGATTTTTAACCGATTAAAACGTGATTTGCTGCACTTACCTGAAGAATTTCCTAATGAAGATATTGCCAACTTAAATATTCCGGATGAATTGTTAAATAGTATTCAAGGATTTCCAATAGAAGTCATTAGATTATTACGCAAGGTATTTCTCCAGCCGTCGAAAACAAACGCTCATTGTTCTAAAAAAATTTTTTCTTCTAAATAAAAGTCGAAAAACCTACCAAATATTTCAGGAATTGTTTCAGACGGTTTCTCGGTTTTTTCTTTAATTACAGATGCATTTGATTTTTTCGCTGTATTGAACGATCTTTCCGCTTGCTCTTGTTCTTCTTTTAATATAGAACTTTTTTCAAAAAATTTTTTTTCATATTGTTCAGCATGAAAAACTACGTCGATCCAACCACTGGTAACAAATGGCCTACGGAGTGTTAAATAAGAAAGCCTCTATTTTCGGCCTCTGTCCTCAAAATTTTTTTTACAGAATTTTCACACTCTTTGTTGGGTGAAGTGTCCTTAATGCCGGAGTGTCCAGTGCTTGAACTGTACATGTAACCGAATTGTATACGGTAGCAGAAGTATCAATGGTTGAAATGTCATCCGGTCGAAGATAGGAATAGATCTATAAATTCTTCCCGTTTTCTCGAATAAAATGTTTTACAGTCGCGGCTCGATATAGTGACACCCCTAGGGAGGGGTCGTTAAATCGAGTTTTTTAAAGAAATACATTATATACGTTATAACTTAAGTAAAAATTGTCAGGGTTTGCGCTAAACAACGCTAACTGTCGGAAATTTCCGATGGTTAGCGCTATTTAGCGCAGACCCTAAAAGTATATCATTTTTCTCAAAACATTTACAGTCAAACCTCCGTTTTTTTTAAGGAGGTGTCGTAAAACGGAGGTTTGACTGTATTTTAACAAACTTATTACATTCAACACAAAATTTTTATTTCAGCACAATAATAATCCAAAAATCAACAGGTATTTAACAATCACAGATAATAAACCAAGACAAATAATGATACAACCAATGAAAATTAAATTTAGATTTTTCATTCTTCATCTATTACATAAAAGGCCATCAAGCTTGTCAACTCTTCGGCTAGTCCAGTTCTTCAGCTTCTATGTCCACTGTTTCTTCATCATGATCTAGTAATGGGTCTTCTTCTAAAAAAAAACAAATCATAAAATAAAAAACATAAAAAAACAAACCTGTCGTCAAATTTTCATCCACATCGAGAGAATCCAAGATCGCAGCTCCTTGTTCAACTTCTCCGCGGGTTTCTAGAGCACTCCATAATCTCGCCAACTCATCACTATAAATACGGGTATAAATTGCACATAAAATAAATTTAAAAAACAAGAAATGAAAATTTTCATACAAAATTCAACAAAAAAATTTTATTTCAATACAATGGAAATTTATTTTTTTCACCACAATGGACAAATTTGAAAAACTTCTTGATCGGCAAAAACGTGACGACTCAACTTTTTTCGTCCTTTTATAGTTTCTCTGAAATTCGCATAATCATGCAACAACAAGTCAGGGGGCCTATTGCACAAAAGTAAAAGTGCAAAGTGTGAACTTTGCAATTTTTTAGTGCACTTTATTCGAGAGAATTATCATCTTAATTTAATAATAGAAAATATATATCTAGGTTATTATGGTACGCTATGATCAAATAAATGATTTTGCAATGTGTGGTGCCTTAATTATTTACAGCATACATGTTGATCCCCCTTATATGTCCGATAACCTAGAATTAAAATATCATTCTAAAGATAAATTTCATGCTGTAATGGAAAATCGAGAAGCATCCGTTGCACATATGGGAGATAATTATTTAATGAAAGTTTGTGCAAAATGGACGAGAAATGAAAATTCTCTTAGAATGCCAAATGGTTTAATCAAAGTTCTAGGGTCCGGCAAGTTTTTATTTTTTCGAACATAAGAATGTAAATTTATTTATTAAATTTTTAATAATAGAAAAAAGTATTTATTTAGCCCCCCTCCCACAACCTGAGGGGGCAAACTAAACTTTATTGTAATTTTTAGTGGGAAATCCAATAAAAACATTATTTTTTGACAATTTTCACTCCTAGGTACTGAAAAAATCAAATTTTTCATTTTTGAACAATTTTTTTACATTTTTACTCATTTTCGAAATTACGAAACGCAATTTTTAGACGTTTAGAAATTTTTTTTACAAAAAATATTGTCAAAAAATGAATTCCTGGCATAAAAAACCTATAAAGGATGAAAGAAAGGTTATTTTGTTTATTTTTTCTTTCAAATTATTCAAGAGGCCATATCCTTTTTATATCAAATGTTTCAATAATTTTTAAAAATTTTATTTTAGTTGTTGATACTCGGATTGAGAATTTTTTTATGAATCAGGAAATATTTTCGCACGAAACCGTTTATGTTTGGATACAAAATGATTTACTTCCAAAATTACCACACGAGTTCAGACCAATTTTATGGGATGATCAAGTATGTTTTATCGATTTTTTCTAAACATGTTCAAGATAGCGCTTTCATGCTTCGGGAATGCTCATAATCGATTTTTCTCATCGAATTACTTCTCAATAGGAACATTTTTGCAAACTAAAATTGTTTTCGAGATCCACTCCTAAAGTTCACTCCCCTTTTAATCACGGCGTCTTTTTTATCACTTTTGAGGAGCCAACAAATTGTTGATATTCATTGATAATCAGGCAAAAGGATGGCAAAATCAGTCAAAAATGAAATAAAAAAGAAAACTCTTAATTTTCGGTTAATTTCCAGTCGTTTTTCGAGATTTTTTTAAGTTTCGGGGAGCTCTAGTCCTATAATCCGACGAAGCTTTTTTTATTGTTGTAATTTGATCTAGATAACCGCATTTAAGAGGCAATGTCTCGAAATATCGAAGATGGGCCTTAAGGGGGTGGGAATACGCCAAAAGGTGTCGCCACAAACTTGAAGCCTATATTATTTTTAAATACCTAGTGAGTGATTAACAAAAACATAAAAATTAGGTCCCGTGCCTTTTATACTTGTGGAGAAATCGGGGGTCATATTTGGCAACAATCGGCATCCGGACCATTTTAGTATTTCTATCATAACTGTTTTTCTACTGAAACGTTTTCTACAATTTAAAGCATGTTTTTATTGCCATTCATCCCCTTTTCCAACGACACCTCGATCATGATCCTAGCATTTATAGTTATTGAGAAAAGTGACTTTCTTTCTGCTAATAACGCTTTTTGATCCCTCAAAAGTTCACTTTTTGGGCTCTAACTCGAAATTTTCTCACTACGGGAGCTCCGAGTTGCACATAAAAATGAACTAGAATTCCTGACCGACATCCCTGACCAAGTTACTTTTCAGGAGCCGCATACCCAAAAATGTAAAAATCGCTAACAAAGTAGGAGGTCACAAATTGAAAATTTTTTAGATTAGCGAAATTTGCCATAATTTATATATATTCGGAAAATTCATGAAAAATCGAGCATTTTTTGTTTTTACAGTAAATTCTGAATCGTTATCGTTGTCGAGATAATCGCGTTTGAATTTGGTGATTTTTAAGTTGCGATTTTGAATTTCCCGCCAAAACCCTGATTTTCAATTTTTCAGGGAATTGCGGGAAATTCAAATTCAAAATCGCAATTTAAAAATCGCCAACTTCAAACGCGATTATCTCGACAACGTTAACGATTCAGAATTTACTGTAAAAACAAAAAATGCTCCATTTTTCATGAACTTTCCGAATATATAAATTATCGCAAATTTCGCTAATCTAAAAAATTTTCAATTGTGACCTCCTACTTTGTTAGCGATTTTTACATTCTTGGGTATGCGGCTCCTGAAAAGTGACTTGATCAGGGATGTCGGTCAAGAATTCTAGTTTATTTTTATGTGCAACTCGGAGCTCCCGTAGTGAGAAAATTTCGAGTTAGAGCCCAAAAAGTGAACTTTTGAGGGATCAAAAAGCGTTATTAGCAGAAAGAAAGTCACTTTTCTCAAAAACTATAAATGCTAGGATCATGATCGAGGTGTCGTTGGAAAAGGGGATGAATGGCAATAAAAACATGCTTTAAATGGTAGAAAACGTTTCAGTAGAAAAACAGTTATGATAGAAATACTAAAATGGTCCGGATGCCGATTGTTGCCAAATATGACTCTCGATTTCTCCACAAGTATAAAAGGCACGGGACCTAATTTTTATGTTTTTGTTAATCACTCACTAGGTACTTAAAAATAATATAGGCTTCAAGTTTGTGGCGACACCTTTTGGCGTATTCCCACCACATGTGCAACTTTTTCAGACATTGCCTATTAAATGACGATTTATATAAGAATCGACCCTGCCACGGAACAGTTTTTGGTGAGGGTCTCAGATTTGTTCGTAAACGTCATATACCCTAACTTTTTCTCCAAATTGGCTGATTTTTGGTACTTGAGGGGTTTTCGGGACGTGGAATCGATTGGCGCAAGTCCCGAGTTCCGAAAAAATTTTCATGACCCCCTATCGGGGTACCCCATGTTAAAAAATCAATTTTTTAACTTTTTTATTTTGGCTCCAAATTGGCTCATTTTTGGTACTTGGGGAGTTTTTCGAACAATTTGGAGAAAAATTTTTTTCGAGAAACGTACTGGGCGTGCACTCCCCCTTTAAGAAAACTTCATAATACATATCTGCATTATCACAACGAATAGAAACACAACTGATTTTTAGAACGTGTTACAACCATCCAAAACGATTTTCTGACGTTTCTAACGTGTTTCCCGTACGAAAAAACCTATATGGGGTCAAAATTGCCGAAGAAAACCAGTTAAAAATTGATTTTCTTGAAAATTGTGGATTTTGAGTAGGGTCGAGTCGACCGACTTAAAATTGGCATATCTCGGGAAACCACCAGCCATTTTCAACAATCAACCACATATTTTACAGCTTAAACGCAGATCTTCCAAAAATGGGGTCGGGAACACGAATTCGATCTAAGGAACAGGACTTAGAGGCAAAACAAGAACTTTTAGGGGGTAAAAAATCATGCGAAAATTTCAAAGAAACTGGTATATCTTTCTTCTGTGTTGTCGCCGATTTTTAGAGTCTTTTCTAAAGTTGTAGAGCAATGTTCCAGCTTTCCAATGACACCTTGACTGTGACCTGAAACAAGTTCTATGCCGAGTTACAAGAACGTCATTGCGGGTTATCGACAAAAAATTTTTTTGGCGAAAAATGATCGAGTAACGTAAAATAAGCCTAATATTGGATGAAAACTAGAAATATTAAACCGAAAAATTTTTTTGACCCCCTATTGACCCCTATTGGGGTCAAAAACCCCATGTTAAAAAATCAATTTTTTCAACTTTTTTATTTGGGCTCCAAATTGGCTGATATTTGGCACACGGGGTTTTCCGGCACGAGAAATCGATTGGCGCAAGTCCCGAGTTCCAAAAAAAATTTTTTTGATCACCTATCGGGGGACTACATATCAACTGGTAAAGATTTAATCTGGCAAAGGATTCAACTGGCAAAGATTTCAACTGGTAAAGATTTCAAATCCATAGCCTAGTGGTCTAAGGCGATCGGCACCAATTGAAGGCCGCAGGTTCGAATCCGAACCCGCGGCCTTCAGTTGATTCATCTGGCAAAGATTTCATTCTTTGCCAGATGAAATCTAGCAGAAATTTTGCCAGTGGATATTTTCCCCTATAGGGTACCCCATGTTAAAAAATCAATTTTTTTATTTTGTTCCAAATTGGTTGATTTTTGGTACTTGGGGGTTTTCGGGCACAAGAAATCGATTGGCGCAAGTCCCGAGGTCCAAAAAAATGTTTTGACCCCCTATCGGGCACCCTATGTTAAAAAAGTTAAAAAATCAACTTTCTTATTTTGGCTCCAAATTGATTGATTTTTGGTACTGGGCGTTTTCGAACATGGGGTACCCGATAGGGGGTCATGAAATTTTTTTCGGAACTCGGGATTTGAGCCAATTTAACACAAATGCTTGAAATTCTTTTTTTGATATAACTGTTCTATTGCTGAAATTTTTTTCGATTAAATAAAAGTTGTAGTACATGTTATTACAAACACTTTGTAGCAAACGGATTTTTGATTTAAAGGAAAATGAAAAATGGGTTGATGTGCGTAGCGCTAAAATGTATTTTGATGCAGTTTCGGAGATGCTCAGATACACAGCCAAATAATCAAACCCTTTTAAAAATTCAAGATATAGCTTAACATTTATTGTATAAAAAGTCATTAAAGGGGGGGGGGTCTCATTTGAGGGTCATTCTCTGAAAAAAAAATTTCTTATACCAAAACAGCCTATATAGGGATAAAATCATGTGAAAAATCAATTGCGCGCATTCCCGAAATGTGAAAATGCTTCCTTGACCCTGATTCAGGGAATAACGGTGTGTTTATTAAAGCGAAAATCAAACATTTTCGGATTTTTATGAGAAACCGTC
>OZJO01025133.1:0-39077 GCA_900406225.1 Acrobeloides nanus | reverse complement strand
GAAAACAATTCAAAAAAATTTTTAAAAAATTCGAAAAATTTTTTAAAATTTAAAAATCGAAAAAATTCAAAAAATTGGAAAAAATTCGATTTTTTTCAATTTTTAAAAAAATTTTCATTTTTTAAAAATTTTCGAATTTTTAAAAATTTTTTTTGAATTTTTTCGAATTTTTCAACGAGATAAACTTTACTCAGCTGAGTAAAGTTTACTCAGCTGAGTAAGTTTACTCAGCTGAGTAAAGTTTACTCAACTGAGTAAAGTTTATCGCCGATAAAAAAGTAAAGTAAAAATTATCGCTGATAAAGAAAGTAAAAAATTTTGTGATAAAGTTTATCGAATATAATATTTATCAGAAATTTTTTACTTTTTTATCACTTTATCTTTTTTATCATTCAAAAACGATAATGTTTATCATTAGATAATGTTTATCGCCGGACAATTTTATATTACTTACTTTTTTTATAGTTTGAACACCACTAGTCCCGAGTCCTTTAGGTATCGGACCCACTTGATCATTTAAAAAAATCTAAACAGCAAAAGGTCATTTCAATAAGTTTTTGCTCTTTGATAAGTTCGACAGCTAGTCAGACAACATTGAAATTTTTATTTATTTTTTAGGTAAAAATATAAATTTTTGTAAAAAATATAATTATTTTTTGTAAAACCTATGAAAATCAATTCAATTAAAATTATTTTAGAAATTTTTTTCAATTAAACTTCTTTAACTCAAAAATAAATTAAAATTTCAATGTTGTCTGACTTGCTGTCGAACTTATCAAAGAGCAAAAACTTATTGAAATGACCTTCTGCGGTTTATATTCGAAAAATATGATCAAGTGGGTCATTTGGGAACGGGATCCAAAGTACCCCGGATCCAATGGGCTTGTGATCCAGGGACCCAAATAGGTCACTGGGGTCCCATACCCATTTTAGGCCTCTTTTTGGAAAAATTTTGAAAAATCTATTTTTTACCCCTTCCCCCCCCCCTAGGCATCCAAAAAATAATCACACAAAAACAAATTGCTTCAGGTGGGAGTCGAAGCTGAACCTTCTACATAGAAAACGAGATCAAAACCAATGAGCCAAGCAGCCTATTTTAGTTAAAACGCGATATCTCAACCATTTTAAAAGATTTTCAAATATGGTCTTTTTTATTTTATTGGCATGATATTGTAAAATTTTGTAGAACATCACTTTTTGATCCGACATACTCCCAAAGAGATATGACTATTTTATTGAAATTTTGGTAGTTTTGTACAGTTCCAATTTTACACAAAAACGGCTCTAGAAAATCGACATTAATTCAACCATGAGGTTTGAATTCAGCCGAATTAGTCAGTGATCCGACACTGTCGGATCGAATTAGTCACTCAATTTGTCAGTGACTTTTTGATCCGAGTTGTCGGATCGAATTACAGTCAAACCCCTAACTAAGCCCAGGGGCTTAGTTAGGAGTTTGATTGTAGTATGTGCCCTAACTTTCGTGTCAATATACAGGGGGTGCAAAAATCCTCACGTTTTCAAAAGTCCTTTGTAAAAGTTGCTCAGGGCCACCAAATCTATCGTTCTACAATTCGCTTTTGTCGGGATCACGGCGATTCTATTTTTCAACTAAATGGCCTAGGTGTGCCTCGCCTAAGAAGGCAAAAGTCCTCGCCGAGAAATATTCCTTGGCGAGGACTTTTGCCCCTTAGGCGGGGATATACCGCCCCTTACGTGAGGACTTTTGCATCCCCCGTATCTATTTATTGCAAATCAGGCAACTCAATTAGTCTGAAATTAAATATGTTTATTGATACGAAAGTTAGCGTGGCGAAAGTTATAGTGCCATTTTTGACCTACCTTGGTCAGCCGTGGGTTGCATGAAATTTCATGAAATATTTCAAAAATTTTTCGCTTCAATAAACACGATTTTATTACAATTCAAGCAACTTTGATTATAAATTCAAATGCGTAAAATAATAAAAGTTCATTTTTCTCGATAATTTATTGAGAATTTTGCCAACGATCCCAATTCATGTTGTTTCTATACACATTTTTGACATTTTTAGCAAAAAAGTGTTCGGAAAAAAATTTTAAAACAATTTTGTTCGATTTTTTCAGAAACCTTTTGCTAAAAATGTAAAAATTTTTGTTGGAGATTGACCTATTATCTAGAGCCCCCTTTAAGGATTTACTTTAACACAAATTTATTTTAATTGGAGTATAAATTATGGACTATTTCATAAATTTTTTTCTAAAATGATCATTTTCAGGGGTAATTCTATGCGGTAAATCGATTGCGCACTCCCAAATTGCTTCCTTGATCCTGATTCAGGGAAGGAATCGGTGTATTGAAGCAAAAATCAAACATTTTCGGATTTTTATGAGAAAACCGTCGTTTTCACAATTTGGAAGTGCACACAATTGATTTCTCGCATAGAATTACGCCTAAAAATGATCATTTTAGACAAAAAAATTTTCATGAAATAGTCCATAATTTATACCCCCCTTTAAGAATTCTAAAGTTTAATTATGGCTCTTCTACAACGACCTACTATTGTACCTGAACTCCCAGAAGTGCGCTATAATACTCATGGTGTTGTGAATGATATGCGTAATGGGCCACTATATACATATTCAACAATGTTAGGATCAAATTTCAATGGTAATTTTTCATTTGATATTGTCATAAGGGAGAAAGTTAGGGGACTTTTGACAAAAATTAGGGGAACAGGGATTGTTGACCGGCATGGATTAGGGGAATTCGGAAAAGTTATACTCAGTTACATTTGATAGATAAGCGTTCTAAAATTGAGAAAGTCAGCTATGAGTCGACAATGTAAAATAGATAGGGATGTAATAAAATAGACAATGTAATATATCGTCGGCCAGGCCGTAGGTCGATCGGGTCTCGTAGGTCGAAATTTTATATTTTAGCGAATCTAAAAAAAGTTAAAGCAAGCTACTCTTAAAATTACATGAAATAATTTTGACTATCATAATTTTTCAAGTTTTACCTCTTGGAAAACTATACAGAAGGGTAGAGGGTTCGATCCCCACAGGCAACTATATACTTACCTGCTGTCATTTTAAATCTTTTTATATTAATTTTTTATGAAAAACATTTAATACAAACCAAACGGTACGCAGCTCGGCTCTGGTGCAGTTTGCGCGTCTAATAGACGGTTTACGCGTCCAATGAACATTTATGCGTCCAATCAATGTACGCATTCAATCAAAAGTTTACGCGTCCAATCAAAATTTTTATGAGTAATATCAATTTTGAAGTGTTTAATCACATTTTTATGGCTTAGGCTTTAGGCTAAAGACTAAGCTTAAGCCTTAACCCTAAAGCCTAAGCCATAAAAACGTGATCGGATACTTCAAAATTGATATTACTCATAAAAATTTGGATTGGACTCGTAAATGTTCATAGGACGCGTAAACCGTCTATTGGACGCGCAAACGGCACCAGAGCCCGCAGCTCTATGGTCTTGTTAAATAAAAATACACGGTGAGCCAAAAAAATAAAACTACTTTTGCGTTTTTTTGAGAAATTTTCAAAAATTTTTTTTAATTGCATGAAAATATCCCTTATAGGTGGTTTTTGAAAAAAATTTTCACCAAAAAACGCAAATGTACGGTTTTTTTTGCCTCACTCTGTAATGATATTTAGAAAATTTTAATGAAAAAATTTAGTTCTACATGGTACGTTCGTCAAGACTTATGGAAATCATAAACAACAGGAACATTGTCTCAAAGGACCATTAGGTATAGTTTTTATATAGCCCATGATTTTTTTTTAAATGATTTTTTTATGATTGGCATATGACGAAGAAAGAGAGTGCTGGATTGTGGCCGATAATGGAAACAACTTTATCCGACTTTATCATAAAGATAGCATTATTGGAGACATTGTCGAAGGAAACTTGCAAGAACCAAGTGCCGTAGCTGTTTGTGACCCTGGAAAGACTATCGCAATCTTAGACAATAGAGGAATTCGCCTATTTGATTATAGAAATGAGCAATTTTTGGCAGTTGTACAATTGAACCGAAGCTATAGAGGCTAGTGTTTTTCTTTTCTTCTTTCCACAAAATATTTTTAAGGATTGGGATGCACTGTCCGTGGTGACTTTGTTACTGTACGAAGAATGCACAATGGTGGTATAGTTGAAATTTACTCCGGCACTAAAGAAAACACGGTAAAATATATTGATTTATTGGCATAACATTTAGCAATAAGTTCGTAATTTATGAATGCTCGCTAGTGAATGGCGACCAGAATTGGGAATTACCACTCCACACCGTGTGGTGTAGGGTGGTGTTGTGTGGACCACCCTTCCCAACTCTGATAACGACTCAACAAAATATGTGGAGCAGAAAAATGAAAGATGTGAACGATAAACATGTTTCGGCATTTTTTCTTTGCTAGCATTTGCCAAATAGAATTCCTGAATTGTATAGTCCACTAAAAATATGCAAATTTCAAAAAATCGCAAAAATACACTTCTGTTCAAAAAACTACGTCCACTTGTTTTTTTTTGTACTTTTTCGGTCCTTTGGGCTAATTTTTATATTGCTTAATTCCTGATTTAAACTGCATCGATGGTACAGTGTATATGATCTAGTCGTTAACCCAAAAGTTCTCGGGTTCGACTCTCACTGGCGTCGAAAAAATATAGCCATTTAGCTATCGTTTCCGTGATCGATCATTAAAATTATAATTAGCGTTTTGGCCGAGATAAGAGCATTTCAATTTTGGAACACGATTTTACGTTATATAGAAGAATCGTGCCCCAAAATTAAAATTCTCGTTTCTTGATTTTTTAAACGCATTACGATTTCTATTTTTTAAATATTGAAATTTTGTTATTGGGTTGTTCCAAAAGTTCGTGAACTTTAATTTTCATCTTCGCTTTTCACTTTTTATACTCTATCAATAGAGTATAAAAAGTGCACAAACCTTTGGAGCAACCCAAAATTTTTTAGCTTATTACATCTTTTCCGTACTATGCTCCGCCGCCTTTTCATGGAAGCAGGCAGATTAATCCAAATCCATCGTTTATTGATGTTTCTATGGATCGCGTGATTGTTACCGATCTTGGTATTATTTTTAAAAATAAACTAAATTTATTTTAAAGCTTGCAATGCTTTTACTATTTTCAACTTCAATAAAGAGTTAATTTGGAACTGTGAGTCTAGTTATCAACTTGAACAAAGACGAATTATTCAACGACAGTTGGATGGAAACTCACCTGGACATTTTCGCTTTATCTCGGGAGCTAAATTTGATGCGAATGGTGAGATCTTGATAGCCGACGCAGGAACAGAGCGACTTCAGGTTTGTTTATTAGCATCGTCGTAATTTTGGTTCAGATTTGGGGGAAAATTTTTTGGGAAGCTTTTTTTGACCTTTTTTAACAAACAAAAAAGACAACTCAATCGAAAAATTTGATTGAAACATGCTTGTTTTTAAGCTGAAAATGCTTAGAAAATTGCAATTTTTGTTAAAAAATGGCTAATTTTGGTCAATTTTTGAACGAAAAATTTTTAGACTAAAAAATAAGGGGGACCAAGGAGAAAATTTTCATTTTTCCAGGTTTGGGGGGAAGGTTTATCCCTCCATAATTACGATGCTGTTTATTGGTCCATTTTTTAAATGCTTTTTTAGTACTTTGATAAAAACGGCAAATTCAAGCATGCGGTTGCTTTTGACGATACGTTTGCATACGCAAGTGGAATTGCGATCAACAGTCATCATGAACTTATGGTATGTGATCGCAGGCGAAACATGTGCAAACTCTACAAGTTGACTGGCCGTCAAGCGATTAATACTTATGGAGCGAAGTATAGTTACTATGGGCAGCGTTACAACGGCTCTCGCCGCTCATGATCGAAATTATGAAGGATTTGTTGAGATTTTAATCGACTATCTTTATTTGTTGTTGAGTTTCTATTATTTTTGTAAATGTTTATCTGCACACCTCTAATAACCTTATTTACATTATATTTTACTTTATAGGTGTTACACGGGTTCGGGTGAGGAGGTCGATTTACGAGGTTGTTCCTTTAAAAATGGCTTTCGAGTCCCAAATACGAAGTTAATCATCGAAAAATGATTATAAAATAAAGAAAATTGAAGGGAATTATAATAACTTTTAGCTTAACAACTTCGTAAATTTTGTAAAGTTTTTTCTTGTTTATGTATGAATTCACGGGGCTGATGCAATGTAAATAAGTACCGAAAATATATAAAATATTAAGTAAAAATTGGTGAGGTAAATTCTATTTAATTGCCCCAATTTAAATCTCATGTATACAAAAAGTTGGAAAAATTTAAAAATTAACCATATTCAATTTAAAATTGCCTAAACATTTGCAAGAAAATCATGAAATGAAAAGAGTTATTTATAATTGCTATGCTGCTGCAAGCAAGTGAGCAACATAAAGAAATTTTAAAAACACATATGCTCTTGTATTTTTTGTCGTTGTTTATTTAATGTTGGCTGAAAAATGTGTTTTATTTTTATATAAAATTTTATATAATTTATAAACTTTTAAATTTAATTGCTCTAATTTATGATGTTTTCAAGCTTTATATACTTTTTTTGTTATACTATTGGGCAGTAGCGTATCCAGGTTTTTGATTTTTTCGATTTCAGAAGCTGCGAAACCTCAAAAACCTCATTTTTTCAATGAAAATTTTCCTTATTTTTCTAATTATGAAGAAAATTTTTGGTTTCGGATGGGGGAGGTGCGGCCACCCCCTAGATACGCTACTGCTATTGGGTTGTCCCAAAAGTTCCACTTTTCAATCTTCACCTTGTTATACTCTATCGATAGGAGTGAAGTGCACAAACTTTTTGAACAACCCAATAATTTTATACAAGATTTTAGGTTTTTGTAAGAAAGCATCTTGTCTTGATCTCATTTTGTGATATTATTTATTGAATGCTAAAAACATATTTCCAATAAAAATGGCGGAAAAGCGGAAATTATTGGCGGAGATGGATAAATGTTTTAAGAAAGTAAGCTTTGGCATTTGCTTTGAGGAGGGGATTTCAACGCACATGCTTTGGCCATTGAATAAATGTTTTGAGTTCACTATTTCATACTTAAAATTAACAGTTGTACAAGGAGGCAGAGAAGTCCTGACAAAGAATGTACTAAGTGGGACTGATATGAGATGCAAAAATTCCTGACATATGTTTGCACGAAATACTAACTTAACGTACAAAAAGTTCTGTCCGTTTTAGCATACATAGTTTATGTCGAATATTATCTTACTTTTGAGATTTCTATATAACTGGCCTCTGCTAAACGGACAGAACTTTTTGCACGTTATGTCAGTATTTTGCTTCAACTTATGTCAGGACTTTTTGCATCCCATGTAGGACTTCATACATTCTTTGTCAGGACTTCTCCACCCCCTATAAAAGATGTACTTGAGCAAGGGTGTGAGAGGGAGCTTAGAGGAGGAGATCCCTGTCACTGATGAGATGCTATCAACCAATTAAAAGCTCTGAAGTATTTTTAAGGAGAGAATATCCTCTTCGGCCGACAGATGAAACCCCCTCTCTTTATTTTTCTCTAATGAGATGGATGGGGAGGGAGGCTCCTCACCCTTACCCACCCCCCCCCATATTGTCCGTTTAGTGGTGTATTCAAGGAAGGGGCGATCGGACCAAAATACGAAAAATCGTAAGGATACCCCCTTATAATTTTGATAAAATTCGAAAATATCAAAGTCGACCCGCTATTTTTGATTAAATTTTGAATGATCTCCCCTACCTATTCCAAATCGCCCCCGATCATTCTCATATATCTGGTTACGCCACTGGGTCTATTTGATAACAGGAACTGATTTTTTAATTGACAAATCTTTAAGATCGAAGAAGGCGTCGAAATTTTTGAAGAAATAATGGCAAAAATGCAGGAAGCTAATAGTGATAATCAAAGAGAAAAGTTCCAAGACGATTTGAAGAAAGAAATTAAGAAGTTACAAAGGTTACGAGATCAAATTAAAGGTTGGCAGAATTCTTCAGATATAAAAGTAGGTTGCAATTAGAGTAGATGAACGACATCGAGTGAAAGGCACAGCATCGTCAAAATTTTGACACCGGTCCTTTTTCCTCCCATAACAAAAAAAGGCAAGGCACCGGTAAAAATAGAAAAGTGACGGCGCTGGCCGAAAATGTACCGATAACAACCCAAAATATGGCAGTATCATATGAAATGGTCAGAAAAGTAGCAGTGCTGGCTGAAAATGTGCTGGTGCTTGCCAGAAATAGTCAGAAAAGTGCCGGTGCAAAAAAATGATTCACCGGCACACTTTTTTGACTCACCAGAATTTTTTAAATAAAATTTTGGGCTAAATTATAAGGGACCCTTATATTTTTTTCCAGTTAAAGGGTAGTTACCTTCTCCTCCACCGCTTACATCACTGTCGGCATCGGCACTCTTCTGATCATTTCAGGCCGGCACATTTTATGGCAAAAATCGCCACTTTAGGAGCATTTTTACCGATAACGATGCCTTTTTGTGTCATTAGGTTGAAAGGCACTAGCATTGTGCCAAAATTTTGCCAGTGCCGGGGTGAAAGCATAGGTCGTAAATGTGTTAACACAGTGCATTTTGAAAAAAATTTTGAAAAAAACTTTCAAAATGCTTTGTGTTAATTGTGCTACACATTTGCAGCCTATGGATGAAAGGCATCACGGTGCTTTTCACCCCTCATGAAATTAGATAATTGGTAAGGAATTGACAAATTTGCGTTTTCTATTCCTTCAACTACCTTATTCCGTTTTGCTAGAGTGAATTTTTACATTTGAATTATTTTAGGATAAAGACAGCTTGGCAAAATATCGAAAGATAATCGAACAAAGAATGGAGCAGTTTAAGGATATTGAAAGGGAAAATAAGACTAAACCGCATAGCAAACAAGGACTTATAGCAGAAGATAAAATGGATCCTCGTGAAAAAGAAAAAATGGAGGCTATTGAATGGTTGAATGTAAGGTTTTGCATTTGTAATTTGCCGTTATTTTTTCTCCTAGACCTCGGGAATACGATCAAAAATGGCTTACAAAACAGATCTTTTTTGGGATTTTACCCTCGTAGAGGTTATCTTTCCGTGGTCAAAATCAAAAAATTCCTTCGGATTCGTGTTCCCCATGCCAAAAACCCCCCTGGATACCAAATTTCAGTTGATTTGGAGAACTTTTGATCACGGGAAGGTACCCCTACGAGGGTAAAATTCCAAAAATCGACTACTCTCATATTTCGACTACCAAGAACATGATTTTTAGAAAAAATCCAAAATAACTTCCGTGAAGGTTGTGATGGGTTAAAGTGAAAATTGCCTGAATCAGGATCGGATAAAATTGTTCACGCTTCGGAAATGCGCGCAATCGATTCCCCGACTAAAATTACTCCCAAAATGATGATTTTCAGATAAATATTCAACAAATTATAGCGAAATAAAAAGTGGATCGGGATTTTATATATGGTGCGGGGAAAATATGAATTGATCAGATTTTCCCGTAACATATGCACCTTGTAGTTAATAGAGGAACAAATTTAATCGAGTAGATATTTTATTTATTTGAGTAGATAACATATTTATCTGAGTATATTTATTCGAGTATATTTATTTGAGTAGATAAAATATTTATTTGAGTAGACAAAGGATAAGCCTAGGGCTAAGAATATAGCTAAGCCCAAGGTTAAGCCTAAAGCTAAGCGTAATTCCAAATAAGGCTAAGCTTAAGTCCAAGTCTAAGAATATGGCTAAGCCTAAATATACTCAGATAAATATTTTATCTACTCAAATAAATAAAATATCTACTCAAATAATAATATTCCGTTAATAGATTGCGAATTTTATTTGATTTATAAACAACTTTTCTAGCTTCAAATTCGTCACATACAAGATGAAATCGATCGAACGGAAACAAAAATCGAAACTCTTTTGGTACCTGAAACGGGAAGAAAACGTGCAAAAGGAAAAGAAGATGCGAAAAAAGGCGAAAAAGAAGTATGTGTTACCTATGAATTTTTACTTACTTATATATAATCTTTTTAAGGCAGAAGATTTGAGGAAACATTTGGAGCGAGTGAAATTTCATTTGACAAATTTGGAAATTTGTATGAGGCTTATTACCAACGAGCAGCTTGATATAAAAACAGTGCTAAGTAAACTAAAAGAGCCAATTGAAATGTACGTCGAAGCATTGGATCCAGAAAATGATGAGAATCCTGACGAATTGGATCCGGATGGTAGGGGACTTCCTGTATGTTTTTCCAATATATAGTAACAAGTTTAGATATATACGATGAGTTGAACTTGAATTCCTATATTCCTCAATTGGGTGGTGTGATAGTTGGGTCTATAGACGAAGAAAAGATGTTTGGCGAAAACGGAAGTAACGTAGATTTATGCAACAGAAAAAATATGAATTTTGGGCCTTTTTAGTAGTAAAAATTTGATAGATTTTGAACTTTTTTTGTAAAATCCTTAGGGTTAATAGTAAAACCAACAGCTCAAGGGATTATTTCAATCCTACAGAAGTCGGAATCGGATCCAGGAAACGGAAATTGAAAGTAAAAACTTCTGAATTCCGGTTCCGATTTGGAAAAATCTCATTAAATCGGAACCTGATACGAAAATTTTCACTTCCAGAGGATTGAAATGGGCCCAAGTGAAATTTTGAGACATGCTTGTTTTTAAGCTGAAAATGTTCAGAAATTAAGGTTTTTGTTTTAAAAAATGGTTATCGTTACAAAAATCTTTATATAATCGTTTTTCGGCCATCTTCTATAAATTGTTTTATAGTTGAACATGGCTTGAAGTCATCTTCTGGAAGTCCGCCACCGTCAACTAAAGAACCAGAAGAAGTGAAGCAAAGACATTTGAGCGAAGAAGTTCTAAAATCTTCACCAAAGACCATCTTGGCGACACCATTAAAATTGTCTAGGTAGGTAATTTGCTTTATGATATTGCGAAATTTTAGAAATTTTCAATTTCTTGAAAGAACTTAAGACACACAGTCTCTGTAAGAATCATCAGGCCGACGGGTCACGAGTTAGGGAATTTTTTGTTTCAACTAAAATCGATTGGATAAGTCCTGATCACGAAATCGAGAAAAAAAATTTTTGAAACATCACCCCTGTTGAAAAAAAGGGTGATTCTTACAGAGACCTTGTCTTGAATCGCTTTGAAAGATCTTAAAGGGGGGGGGGGTGCACGTCCAGTACACTTCTCAAAAAAATTTTTCTTTAAATTGGCTGATTTTTGAGCACGAGAAATCGATCGGCGCAAGTCCTGAGTTCCGAAAAAATTTTCATGACCTTCAGGTTACACCATGTGAAAATTTTTTTGGACCTCGGGACTTACTCCAATCTATTTTTCGTGCCCGAAAACCCCTCGAGTACCAAAAATCAGCCAATTTGGAGGAAAAAAATTTTTTTAGATAAGCGTACTGTGCATGCACCCCTTTTAAATTCGCTTTTTAGTCAAATAAGCATCGAAAGTACTTCATTGTCATCGCCGCCACCAGCGACTCCTCCCCCACCACCTGGTATACCATACAATTCTGTTGCTGCCGGCAAACATCATGTTAGCGTTACACCATCTGTTGTAAAAGTGCCTTCATCAACAAACAGGTAGGGGCTTATTTCTTTAATTTTTTTTAATTCCTCATTGTTACCTATAATCCCTCACAACTAAACTTTTTTGATATCCCTAAAAATATCTCGATTAANACACCATCTGTTGTAAAAGTGCCTTCATCAACAAACAGGTAGGGGCTTATTTCTTTAATTTTTTTAATTCCTCATTGTTACCTATAATCCCTCACAACTAAACTTTTTTGATATCCCTAAAAATATCTCGATTAAAAATTTTCTTCACAACTTGTATGATTTTTCTACATAGATTTTAATAAAATGTAAATTTTTGAGAATCATGGCATTTTGAAGACTGGCAAAACTACCCATGGCCCCCCATTGTAGATGGGGGTCATTGGTACCAATGACAAAACTACTAATGACCCCCATTTTAATATGGCGATCATTTGACGCCAAGTCTGCATAATGCCATGACCCTTAAATTTACAGATTTATTAAAATCTATTTACAGAGTGTTCCAAAAAACCGCAATCTCGTAATTTTTTGACGAAAATTTTTCAAAAAGTTTTCTTCAAAATGATTCAGGGGTATTTTTATGCGAGAAATCGATTGCGCGCATCGAAACCCCTTGAAAATGCCTCCCAAACCATGAGAATAGGATTTTATTATTTTTCAGTTATTTTCAGTAGGAATTCCTACTTGAAAATACGAAAATTGCACATTTCATGGTCTGGAAGGCATTTTCAAGATTTTTCAATGCGCGCAATCGATTTCTCGCATAAAAATACCTCTGAGTCATTTTGGAGAAAAAATTTTAAATTTTCGAAAAATTGACCAAATAGCGGTTTTTATAACACCTTGTTCTTGAAAAATTAAAAGAATATCATTAAAACATTTACAATAAAACAGTTTAAATTTTATGTTCAAATTGCACTTAATTGGCACTTTGAGTCATTGTGAAAAAAAAATTTTTTTGCCAAAAATGACCAAATAGCGGTTTTTTTTTGGAACACCCTGTAGACAAGATTCTAAATGTATAAAATGTGAAAAAAAATTCAAAAAATTGTTTTTATTTTAGTGAGCCCAAAAAAGTTATTTTCGAGGACTTCTATTACCATTTTCATAATCTTGTTTATTTTGCCTAATATTTATATTTTATTGTTGTGATAATGATAAGCCGTTGTCTTATTATTTTTAAAAAAATCGAGCATATAACTTGTTTTAAACGAAACAGAGAAGAAATAGCACTTGTCACAAGTATGCATTCTCTCTCATCCGCGATAGAAAAATCTATGCGACGAATGACGCATTTCTCTTTTCATTGCATGAGAAAAGAGAACAGAGTCTTTACCTGCTAGCATAGGTGTCCGACACTAGGTTCTTTAAGTATCTTTACTTTTTTTTGTAACGATTTAAATCGATTAAATTTTTTATTAAATTTAAGTTTCAATTTTTAAAACCTAAAAAATCAACTTGTTTGGTTTTAACGAGATTTGATTTTTTTATCATTGAAAAGGCAACTATCAATTTGACAAAGGCGAATAAAAAATTTTTTGGTAAGAGTTGGGTTTTTTCGACCACTGTGGAATCAACTGAAATCGCTCTAAATCGACTTAATTTGAGCAGAAAAAGCAATATTAGCGGGGAAAAATGAGAACCGAGTCGATTTTCGGGGCGCAAAAAACTTAGCCCACCGACCAGGATTCGAACTCTCGACCTACTGCTCAATTTGGAGCATTACAAGAATCCAGATGAAAAGGTAGCAACCAGCGAAGAGTGACTTTTTGTAACGTTAGTGAGGGGAAAGTGGACACGCGCCTCAAAATTAAAAAAATTTTTCCTTGTGAAAAAACTAAAAAAAGTCAGAAATTGTGATTTTTTGGCCATATTTACTTCCCACATTTACAAATATTTTTTACTATTCTCTCTACTGCATGACCTCGCCATTTTTGCGGCTTTTTCTTCGGCCCAGCTTCGCCAGAAGTGGTTCGTCTCGCGCTGAGCTAAGATTTCGCGAGGTTAAAGGGCGCGGCGCTTTCCCCAATGGCCTGAAAAAATGTGGCGCAGACTTGAATAGTCCCAAAAATATTCGCTTACTTTGTTCCTATCATTGAGTTTGTTTACTTTACACCCCCAAAAAACAAAAATGTAAAATATTACGTAAAGGACTATTAAAAGTGGTTATACGGACTGCGCGCAGTCAATTTAAAGTGCAAAATTTCTTTAAAAATTACAAGAAAATCAATAAAAATTTACAGTAAAACATTTTTAAATTTCAAAATTGCAATTTGCACTTGAAAAAGTGCCAATTAAGTGCATTTTGAATAACGCGTTTTCAAGGGTTTTCGATGTGCGCAATCGATTTCTCGCATAAAATACCGCTAATGAGTCATTTTGGAGAAAAAAATTTTTGAAACATTTTCGCCAAAAAATGACCAAATGGGGGGTTTTTTTTGGAACACTCTGTAATTTGAACTTAAAATTGATTGCGCAACTTTATAACATTGTTGTATGTAATCGAATTTTTTAGCTCGGTTAGCAAAACTTTGAGCGAAAAGCAGTCGCCGAGCACCGCCTCGCCTGTATCAGCATTTATTCCAACAACGGTATCTTCAATAACGCAGCTTTCGGCGATTTCAACTACTGATGAACCAACTTCTCCATCATTCACTCAAAACGATGTATCCTTTCATATACAATTTTTTGGTTTTTTACATATCGTTTTTAGAATGTTGCACAAGTGAGTTCGAGCTTAAGTCCAGCATCAACTCCCGATACGTCAAATGTGAAAAAGCGATTCTCTTTTGCAAATGGAAACACCTCGCAAGAGGTGATAGCTCTAAAGACGGTAACACCACAAGCTAGTTCTGTTGCTGATCTGCCGGCGACACATACTACAATTGGTTCTAATGGTAATTTTTGGGGGCCGTATGAGTTACTCTCAAATTATTGGGGCTTTTTTGCGCATGCCCAACTCCTGAACATGTGGAATCCCCTGGAAGCAGGGATTCCACATGCTCAAGGCTTCGGAAATCAAACTTACGCGCTCCAGTCCCGACGTTAACTTTCAAGATCGGACGGTCAGGCCCCTGCTTCCAGGGGATTCCATATATTCAGGCATTGGGAATTCGCAAAAAAGCTCCAATTATTTGGAAGTAACACCTGTTGTGGGCTGCACACTCCTCATCCATCCTGAAAATGATTAGGAAGAGAGAGACAGGATTTATTTATTTTTGCTTATCACATAAAGTTTGTTTTTGTTCGTAAAAACACATTTTATATGTTTGACCCAAGTTTTTTGTCCGCTACTGTATTTGCGCCACAAAACTATAATAACATATATTTTGTTATTTTTAGCTATACCTCAAGAGACCGTAACTGCAGAACTGTCAGCTTTGAACCCTATGACTCCACAGCCATCCATAGGGAACAATGCTTTATCAAATCTGCAAAATATGGAAGATCTCAACCAGTCTACATTGCAACACGTGCTTCGATTGGGCCAAAGCTCGGAACCTAAAAGCCGCGAACCACAAACGGTAAAATGAGTTTATATTGCAAAAAAATAGGCATGTTCTTTTATCTGTGATTTTGGTATAAAGTTTGTTTCACGGAGAGGTTCCAAAAAGCGCCGGAAGATTGCATCACAAACTTCGAGTTTGAAGACCCGGGTTTAATCTCGCTCGGAGCCATATCTTTTTGCATCGTCCAAAATTGATGAAAATGTTTGCCTAGGGGTAATTTTATGCGAAAAACACGATGGTGATATTATTTTTTCATGAAAATTTTTGTAAAAAATAGAAAAATCATGCAAAAAGATTTGGCTTCTAACAGGATTGAACCCGGGTCTTCATACTCAAAATCTGTGATGCTATCCACTAGGCTATGCTTCTGGAACCTCTCCGTGTAACAGACTATTAAAAATTGGTTCATATTCATGAGATTTTATTCTTTCTTATCATAAACATTTTTGATGTTTCTTTTTATATAGGCACACATTCCACCATGGCTAGGCGCATCTCCACTAGGTCGGACTCCAATCACACCGGAATTAGAAGGGCAATTGGCAATGCTCGACAATGCGATAAATCATTTACCCGCTCAGATGGATAATGAGAAACCGCGAAGCTACCTCCCGAAGATGGTTTGCCAAACTTCACCTTACTATCCACAAACGCCGCTGCCGAATGCGGATACTCTCGAATACTACTTGAGGCTATCACCGGAAACTTTGTTCTTTGTCTTTTACTATATGGAGGTGATGACGATCTTTTAATCGTTTTCGTGAACTCAGAATTTCTTTAGGGTTCACGAGCTCAACTATTGGCTGCAAAGGCATTAAAAAAGCTGTCTTGGCGCTTCCATACCAAATATTTGATGTGGTTTCAAAGGCATGAAGAACCGAAACAGATAACTGATGATTATGAACAAGTAAGATTTTTTGGCATTAAGGGTTGAAAAATGCCAACTAACTTTTTTGCCGATTACATGGTGTCTCAAAATAAAGGGAACACCTGTAAAATTTGGTGTTTACATGTCATTTTGAATTTTTTTTATTGAAACCATAACAAAAACAGCTTCTGCTGTCAACTTCTGGCGCTTCTTTAACTTGAATGATTTCAGGCCAAGATCTTCACCTTTAAAAAAGAAGAAAAATCAAAATTTCCATGTGTTCCCTTTATTTTGAGACATCCTGTACATGGGCAAGAGGTCCATATTTTCGAAGTTTTCGGGGGCATANCAAGATCTTCACCTTTAAAAAAGAAGAAAAATCAAAATTTCCATGTGTTCCCTTTATTTTGAGACATCCTGTACATGGGCAAGGGGTCCATATTTTCGAAGTTTTCGGGGGCATAGTAGTAAACAGCCTCGTAATTTTGATTCATATTGGGGTGGGGATTTTATACTTTTTGAAAAAAGAGCATAAAATTGTACTTTTTTCTTTACCACTTATTGAAAAATTTTATAAGGTAATTTTGATTAAAAGTTTTGATTGCCGAACTATACACTAAACCCTCGCTTGTAAATATATTTCTAGAATTTTACTGAATAAATTTCATATTTCAGGGTACCTATGTATATTTCGATTTTGAGAAATGGTCTCAACGTAAGAAAGAACAGTTCACATTCGAGTACCGATACCTAGAGGACAAGGATTTTGACTAAGCAATTCCGCTTATCTACTATAGCATAGATTTGACTTTTTTTCTTTAATAGTTTATTATTTTCGGGTCATATTGTTTTATTCCAAATTGTGTGACCATGTTTCGCGTGTGATACAACGTCGGTATAAAAACCAAAGACGGTTTCGCGCAGTCCCTCGAGACTCGTGAAATAAGTTGAAAAAATCGATATGAAATTTAATGTTGAAAAAATCAATGCGAAATCCTTTGGGAATTGTGTAAACCTATTTGTTCGTAATTTTTTGTTCAATTCTTTTCTCTGTATTATGTATTTAGTAAGGAAATAAAAATGTAAACAAATTATCCATCTTTATATGCAAAACAAGTGATATCTTTAACAGCTTCTTGGCAATAAAGTGTGGTTTTGGTTAGAAAGGAAAATGAGCATCGAGCACAAACCACGTTTAGTCCAATTGAAAGAACTTCGAATGCCGCATGATAAATAGCTCGTTTTGAGGCTCTTGGATTATCCTGTATGTTCTAAAATGGTTTTGATGTTAATGGTTAGTAGAGTTGTTTCAATTAGAGATCGAAAATTTGGATCATTAAAAAAAATTTTTTTGGATCAATTTTGATCATCAAAATCGATCAAAACTGCATGTTTTTACTCGATTATGATCGAAAACTCGCTTACATTTCGATAAGTTCCCCTTATATCTACAAGTAGACTCCTCAATTTTGATCTTTTTCCAAGAAAATTCAGATTATTGAAGAAGTATCAACAAGTTGACTAGAAAAATTGGAATTTTATAAAATCCATTCAACGAATTCTTAGAGAGGAAAAATCATCATGCAATCGAACAAGGTCATGATTCTAAGCGTTCTCGCTTGAAGCTGCCGGAAGATTGAAGAAAAAGATCAAAATTGGAGGGTCTACTTGTATGCGGGGTGGGGATACCTCAAAAAGTCGGTTCCAGTCCTATGGGCAATGGTTTTACCATTTTCCAGAAAAAATTTTATACCTTTCTCATAATCTTTTGCAGAGTATCGTTGTTACAAGATTTCCTTTGCTTCTTATGCGAACGCACAGCAAAAGTATTAGGCAAGCCGTTCAAATTTTCTATAAAATTTAATTTAAAAAATGCCATAGTAATATCTACCTAGATGTTTTGGTGTTTCCGTTGTCCCATTCTGGGAAGCAGTTGTATCGTCATAAAAATGCATAGAAAATTCTGAATCTACTAATTCGTCGTTATCTATGAACTGGAAGATTCCATGAGAAGCATAGCAAAAAATCAAAATAACCAAATAGCAGACATGAAATTCTCCCATTTTCTAGTGTATTGGTCTGTCATGTCAGCTAATCCAGCTTTATAAACAAGCTTGTTCAAAGTTTCTATTTGTGCAACATGTCAAAGTTTGACAATAGCTAATTATCCGTTCTTTGTTTTGACCAACTCTTGGCTTTGATTTTCGGGAATAAGACAAAAAGAAACCCAATAGCTAAAAATCATAAACCGTAAAATACACATAAAATAATCAATAATAGATTCATTGCAATCTTTTTTACTGATAACTATTTTCCAAGAATGGAATTCCTCTATTCCTCTACATGACGATTTTTATGTGTTGTTAAACGCTGTTTCCTGGGGGCCTATAAATCTATAGTCAAACCTCCGTTTTATGATACCTCCCGAAATTTTCGTTTTATGACACCCCCGGAGGGGACAGAGGTTTGATTGTATTTGGAAAATGGAAAATCATATTATAATTCAGAAAAATTTTTCAAAAATTTACGGATTCTCATTTTGCATTTTCCACTTTTTTTGATTGATCGATTTGAGATTGTGAATTATAACGTGATTTTCCAAAATCATAAGGGTGACCCTCTAGGGGTAATTTTATGCGAAAAATCAATTGCACGCATTCCTGAAACGTGAAAATGCTTCCTTGACCCTCATTCAGGGAAGGGGTCGGTGTATTGAAGCGAAAATCAAAAATTTTCGGATTTTTATGAGAAAATCGTCGATTCTTAGGTTTTTCTAGGCGGGAAATCGATTGTGCGCATTCCCGAACCTTGAAAACGCTTTCTTGACCCTGATTCAGGGAAGGAATAGGTGTATGAACCAAAAATCCATTTATTTACGTATCAATTTATATTACAATTATATTATTTAATTAATTTATATTACGTATTTACGCAAATAAATTGATTTTCGCTTCAATACATCAACCCCTTCCCTGAATCAGGGTCAGGTAAACATTTTCACGCTTCGGGAATGCGCGCAATCGATTTTTTGCATAAAATTACCCCTAGAGAGTCACTTGTTAAAATAATTTTTCTACTCGACCCTAATCTGGACCCCCCCCCCCTCCTTTAAATTTAACCGCATTGCAGTTAAAAGTATAGAAAATTGACTGATTTGTTAGTTAAAAGTGGGTCAGCTACGAGTCGTAAAAAACAACTAGTATTTTTTTCATAAAATCCTTGAAGCACTCCAATAAATTTGCCATTTCCATCTATTTCAAATGTTTATAAGTTTTGCTATTTCGTCTATTTCATAAATTTATGATGGAAGCACACTTGAGAAAAAAAACAGTCATAAATTTTCTGTTACTTGGTTTAGTATATAATTTTTTATTCTTATGTATGGCAATGACTATGTATTCTATTATGTATTCGTTATCGGCGCTATAGTCAAAAATCAAAAGACGACGGAAATCGTCGTCTTCTTTCCCCTCAGGTGACCGAAGATGGACATTTCCATTTCTCAAATATTATATTGTCGAAACGACCTAAATTGCACTTCTCGAGCTGACCGCTGCCCATCTCCAAATGACCGTTATTAATCCAATTTACGCACCTAGTTTCATTTTGATTCATTTTTACATCTTTTTGAAAACCCTACTGTTATTGGCAGCTGCACTGGGCCTGTTGGCTTGGCTCATGTTTGGCCAGGGGCGTAGCCAGAAAAAATTTCGAAGAGGGCTGAAGTGCAAAATTTTTGGCGACTGTTTTTTTGAAAAATTATAATGGGGGACCATTAGGATTTTTTTAAATTTTCAAAGATATTGGACAAAATCATAATGGGGGACCAAGAGGGAAATTCTTTATTTTTTGGATTTCGGGGGAGGGGCCGTTAGCCCCCTGGCTACGCCACAAGATGAATTTTTCGATTTTTGACGAATTTTCAATTTTTGGTGAATTTTTTATTTTTGAGGAATTTTTCGATTTTTGAATAATTTTTCAATTTTTGACGAATTTTCAATTTTTAACTGGCGTTGGCTTCATACATATCCAGTAGGGGACAGACACTTGCATGGAGGGAGGGTGGGTGGATGACCAATTAGGGGGGATAAGGGGGGACGTAATTTTTTTAACGATTTTTTCAAAAATTGATTTTTTTTATTCGAAAATTTTTGAAAAATGTTAAAAATTGGGTCAAAAGTCGATTTTGAGCTCAAAATAGGGTAAAAACTGATTTTTTTAAGTAAAAAATTGGTTCAGAAATTATATAATTTTTACAAATTTTAGCCTAAAATTGGGGGGGGGACACTTCAAAAAATGTCTGGTGGGTGGGTGCCAAATTTNGGGACACTTCAAAAAATGCCTGATGGACCGTCCCCCCCCCCCCCATTGGATATGTATGGTTGGCTTGGTTCATGTTTGGCATAGTTAATATCTTTTTTTCCTAATTAGAGTAAGCGAACGAGAATTGTTTGTTTTCGATCGATCTTTTCTTGCTTTTGAAGTTGACGATCTCCATCAAGCTCAATAGTTCTCGAAAAGAATAGCGCATGAAAGTGCTTCAATCATGCAAAACTTTGAAATTTGTCCAAATCTATTGATCGTTTCTCAGTTTTGTTCACAATTTTGTTTTTATGATCTAAACTAGATGGTTTTATGTACCGATTTATGTGATTCCGTTTGGGTATTTTCATGGTCTGTGATATATTTTTGGTATTACTAAGCATTAGCTGCCGCAATATGACAGGGCTATTTTTTCGAAAAAAATGTTTTTCATAATTTCTAAAAAATTTCATATTTTCTAAAAAACCCTATATGGGTTTTTCGATGCGAGGAGTCCAACAAACGCACTCCCGATGTCTGAAAATTTTTTCTTGAACTTATATCATCTAGCATCAGGAGTTTGTTTTATGTCAAATTGATGCCAATTTGGCCTGAAATTTTGGTAATCGGGGGTTTTCGGCTATGGCGAATCGAGTGGCGATGATTTTGTGAGCCAAAAATCGAAGCCCAGTTTCCATGTAGCCCATGACTTTGCCGTTATTGGTCTTCTTATCCCAACGACCCTCTTTAGGGCCACAGGAGGTGAAAGCTGTTCCTCCTAGTGTTGCCATGGAGACTCCCCTATCGAAAAACCCATATAAGGTTTTTTAGAAAAGAACTGGGGAACCGAGCGCTTCGCGTCCGAAAGGAAAAAGAAGTTGTATTTATTACCCGTATTACGGAGAAATTTTCTTTGTCAAGGGCAAAATCTTTTGGATCATACTGGGAATCGAACTTGAGAGCAATTTTTACGAGCCGACAGTCTTCGCCACTCGGCCATGAGGGCTTCTTAATCGACATTATTAAATTTCAATTATAAGACTTACATAAAACATGATATGGGGCTAAAAATTTTTTCTTGAAGGATATCCCCATGATTTTGGTGTCATTTTTCTTCTCTCACCGAGCCCTATCGATTGGTATAGGTCGTGACGGAATTGGACTTAAGGTGACGGATAGCGCGTTTAATGTTTTAGAATTTTATGAAAAAAAAATCGAAAAACTAGCCCTGTCATTTGCGGCAACTAATGCTTAGTAGTACCATATTTTTTGTTTATAAAATACAAATAATTTTGCTAGTATGCTAATATGAATTTTTAGGTAAAATTTAAGTAATAGTCCCTATTTTCATGTCTCCCAATTTTCATTCATCGTAATAATGAAATTTTAAAAAGGTCTAAACAGTCATTACCGTTCAGATGACAACAGAGACATATCAAAAAGTGAAACAGTATCTGGCAGGATTGGATGAAGGGGACTTTATTTATGGCGATGAAACGAATAGCAGGTTAAAAAAATTTATATATAGATTTCTGAAATTTTGTATTTAGCTATTCCACTGAATCAAAAGCCTCCGATCTTTGTATTTCATCTTTATCCGATCGTCCTACACCAAATCTCACTTTGAATCGTCTAACGAAACCAGCGACCCCAGAGGTAGCAGTGATATTGTGTATAAAAAACCGTAATTTGAGCGATTTTTTCATTTTTCTGAAAATTTTTTTCAAAAATGACCCTATTAGGGCTAATTTTGTGCGATGAATCGATTGCGCGCATTCCCGATGCTTGAAAACACTTCCCTGATTCAGGAAATAGTGTGTGTATTGAAGCGAAAATCGAAAAATTTTGAAATTTCTCCCTCAAAATCATATTTCTAGGGGATAATTTCATGCGGGGAATAGATTGCACGCATTCCCAAATCTTGAAAATACTTTCTTGATCCTTATTCAGGGAAATTTGTACGTATTCGATTTTCGCTTCAATACACACTCTTATGTATTTTCAAGCTTCGGAAATGCGCGCAATCGCTTTCTGGCATAAAATTACAACCACGAAGATGATTTTGAGGCAGGAAACCCAAATTTGTTCAATTTTTGCTTCAATACAAAACACTCATTTCCTTGAATCAGGGTCAGGGAAGCATTTTCAAGCTTCGGGAATGCGCGCAATCGATTCCTCACATAAATTTTTTAGGTATCTCATAATCCACTTCGATTTATTTCCACAAAAACGAGTGCCGAAATTTTCACACAACAAGCTCGAGAGCAAATCACCCAAATAGAGCAGCAGAAGAAGCTTCGAGAACAATTTTGTGTTATAGAAAAAGAGGTATAGAACAAAAATCCCACAGGCTTTTTTGGGATACTGATTTTAAAAAAAATAGTTAAATAATTTCTAGTCATTGGTGAACCGAGATGAAGAAATTGAGTGGTCAGCCACTTTAGAAAAATGGAAAAATAAGAGGAGTTCTGAAATTAAGAAGAATCTTCTAGCTCCTTCTTCTTTCTCAGCCAGAATTCAAACAAATGAAGTCAATCATCGCTCAAATAAAGTCATCCATGGCCTAAAGAAAGTACGTTAAAGATTTTAAAAATATTTGTCTACATAATATAGTTCGTTTTACCTAAGTAAACTAAAAAGTTTGGTCAAAGAATCCGCGTATGTTGCAGTGTGCTGCTAACCGTCCGATCTGGCAAGTTAAGCAACATTGGATCTCCGCAGGTTCGATCCCACTTGGAGTCGAAATTCGTTTTGAAGAAAAATAATGATAGGCAAAAATTTTACTAGGTCAATTTTAGGGAATTGTATCAAAATTTTGATTTAAAAATGTGTTTTTCGAATTTCGACTCCAAGTGGGATCGAACCTGCGCGCACCTAACGTTGCTCAACTTGCCAGATCGAACGTTTATAGCACATTGCAACATACGAATTCTTTGATCAAACTTTTTAGTTTACTTGGGCGAAACAGACTATATATCTTTCACTGTGTAATATGCATATGTAAATTTTTCATCATTTGTGTTGTACATGTTTTGCGGGAATTGAATGCAAGAGGTATGCGCCAGAGTTATTCAAGTTGGCGATTGTCAAGGCCATGATCGGACAAGATTTCCATCCACACCTTATTATTTATCTGTTTAGAGTTCCTTTAAGCAATGGCCTAATTTTTCTAAAACATTTTCCTCCTGGCATTCGAATTTTTATATATTCGAGTATTTATCCATCTTGCATATAGCATAAAATATGTTAAGTGAAGCAGTTATACAATCAATTCGCAACGTACCTGAAGCAGAATATTCCTGCCCTAATGCACATTCGAATAACAGAAATTTTATTTCGAAATTTCTACAAGTATTGGTAAGGCTGGGTTTTTAATTTTCAGAGACTTCGTTCGGAAACAGGTTTGAATTTGCCTGAATATTGACACGAAAACCCTGATTTTGGTCTCGCTCCACTATGTCGTTTCATTCGTATCGTTTTATTCGTGTCGTTTCATCCTCTTCGTTCCATTAGAGCCTATGCCCAACAAGACCAATTGGAATAATCTTTTCAATGTTTTGAATGTGTCTGTGTATTAGCGCGAAAACCTTGTTCCTTATAACTTGCACGCAATCATCTCCTTGTTCTCATTCATCTTTACTTTTGAAAAAATCGCAAAATTGCCTCTTTTTTGGGCACCTTGTGAATCAGGATGAGAGAAACCAATTCGAAGGCAATTTGTAAAAGTACGACTACGCCGAACGCGCCGAACACGCCGAACGGGGCACCAAATGGGGCTCCGAACGCGCCAAACGGGTCCCAATTAGGCTTAGGCCTTGCCTAAGCCTAGGCCTAAATCTAAGCCTAGGCTTAGGCCTAAGCCTAGGCCTAAGTCTAAGCCTAGGCTTAGGCCTAATTGGGACCCGTTTGATGTGTTCGGTGCAGTCGTACTTTTACAAATTGTCAATTCGAATAATCTTTTCAATGTTTTGAATGTGTATTAGCGCGAAAACCCTGTTCCTTATCACTCAATCATCTTCTTTTTCTCATATTATTCCATTTTCGTATAAATCTTTTTTTGAAAGTGTTCTTTTCGTGTATAGTAAATGTCTTGAACACATTTTCCCCAAGGCTGATCGAGCCTGTAATACATAACACCACACCCAAACAAGCAAACAAATTTCTTCTTCTGCACTAGAAAATCACACAAATGTTGGCCCGAGTTCTTACATAACGCGGGGAAGGCGCTTAGCATCGTTAATCGCTCTTTGAACGTGTTAGTTAAACTTTGCTTAATTCATTCTTATATTCTGTCAAAAATTCCTCCCGTCTTCCTGAAACTATCTACTAACGCTTTGGAAATGGAAGCAGAACGCTAATAATCAATCCACAAATTGGAAGAGAGAGCGAGACGCTGCTGGTCAACAAGCTAAAATCGTCGCAGTTTATCCATATTACCGGGCCTCGTACTTGAGTCAAAGAAAGCCCACCTATAATTGAATCCCCTGCTTGTCTTCGCCCGAAAACCTCTCATCCCCCAATCGCAGCATTCTTTGCACAAAATAAGTGCATGCTTTTTTTGCCTACAGATTCGAGCAGGAAGGAAGACCACTCCCTTTTCATCCGGACTCCCCAAATAGACTTATAGCCGCTTTAAGTGCGAACCAATTTTCCGACTTTTGTCCATATTGACAGGTGCTGAACATACGAAAAAAACAGAGTTCACGAGCTGTACGTCTTGAGTCGCTANACAGATTCGAGCAGGAAGGAAGACCACTCCCTTTTCATCCGGACTCCCCAAATAGACTTATAGCCGCTTTAAGTGCGAACCAATTTCCCGACTTTTGTCCATATTGACAGGTGCTGAACATACGAAAAAAACAGAGTTCACGAGCTGTACGTCTTGAGTCGCTAGTTCGGCTAAAAACACAAGCACTCTATTTCTCTAACAAATATTTCGCCCATTGAAGATCCTGTATTTTTACGCGTGTGTGTTTACCCATCCTTTGGAGCTTGCCAGTATTACTTGTGCGCGTGTGGTGTTTTGGAACCATACTCCCAGGAAGTCAGCTTAGCACTATCCGTCGACCTCGACAAATAACGAACACTTACGAGCCTTATTCCACCAGTCTATAACAGCAACAACATAATAGTAGACTTTTCCTAATAGTTATTTACAAAGGAGATTATTAGTTGTTCTGATTAGAGAAAATGGATGTCCTCACGATACTACGTATTAACATCTATCCTGTAAGTTCAATTTTTTTTGCAAAGGCCATTCTTGTTTGCTTGAAACTTAACACTCTTTAAAATGTTATGTGTCGAGTGTTCTCGCTCTTGGATATTCTTGTATTGGGTTGTTTGGAAAGTTTCTTCCCACGCGCATTTTCAACTAAATTTCGATCCAGAAATTTCATTTTCAACAAACTTTTTTTCAGTGTTATAGTCCGTTTCAGATCGAACTATAAAAAAGCTAGATCCAAAATTCAAAGTCTGGAGTTAGCATCTCGTTCGATTTGGTAAGTTAAGCAACGTTGGGCCCACAGGTTCGATCCCACTAGGGCAAAAATTTGGATCTATAAAAAACTTTACTTAGAGCAAAAAATTTTTGCTCCATTCTTTGTAAGGAAAGTTTTTTTGTATATCGAAATTTTCACCCTAGTGGGATCAAACCGGCGGGCCCAACGTTGCTTAACTTGCTAGATCGGACGGGATGCTAACTTTGGACTTTGAATTTTTGGATACTTGTTATAAATATGGTTTTTGGTTTGAGTGTCCGATCCAAATTTTTATTATTTTTTCATTTTTCTCCGCAACGAAGATCCAGATACCCAAACCAAAAACATGTATTTATAACAAGTAAAGTATGCCCAACAACTTCTTGCCAAAATTAGAAAAAAATCGATTTTACATGTCTAAAACTGTTGGGAAGTAGAATTATCCGGGGAATTCTGGAGAAATCTTTTCCCCGGAATTACTTAATTTTAAAATTTTCCCTCCCTCAAACTTGCCTCGATGGTGCAGTGGCAAAGAAGAGGCTTCGTGACCACAAAGTCTCGGTTCAAATCACGCTTGAGCCAATTTGTTTCTAAATTGGCAAATTTAGAACCAAATTGACTCCAAGCGGGATTCGAACCCGCGACTTTGTGGCCACAAAGCCTCTGCACCACCGAGGCAAGTTTGAATGAGGGAAAATTTTAAAATTAATTAATTCCGGGAGGAAAAAGATTTCCTTGGCCAAAAAAAGAATTTCCCCGGGGAAATCTGGATAAATCCGGGAAATCCCAACCCTGTCTAAAACGTCCAGGGTTGGGATTTCCCCGAATTTACGCAGATTTCCCTGGGGCAATTTGGGGGAAATCTTTTTCCCCAGAATTACTTAGTTTGAAAAGACGTTTCTCCATTTTCAAGCCTCGGTGGTGCAGTGACAAAGCAGCGGCTTCGTAGCCACAAGATCGAAGGTTCGAATCCCGCTTGGAGCCAATGTCACTGCACCACCGAGGCTTGAAAATGGAGAAACGTCTTTTCAAACCAAGTAATTCTGGGGAAAAAGAATTCCCCGGATAAATCCGAGGGATTCTGGATTTATCCAATTGCCCCAGATCCGGATAATTCTATCTCCCAACCCTGAAAACGTCCCTTGTTAGTTGAATAAAGTGTGAGAAGATACTTTCCGAACCAATATTTATCGCGATTCAGAATTTTTCTCCAGAAAATATAGAGAAAATTTTCTTTTGTCATACTAAAAATTGCCAGAATCATTTTTTATCCTTTTTGTACTTATTTCATGCTCGAAGTATTTTCAGCGACTTATTCTTCTTCTATTTTGTACAGGGAACTTGTTTGGTAAAAATAAATATCTCCTACTTAGATGAAACAAGGAATAAAAAATCTCCTCCGAAAATGTACGCTTTTGCATGTTATGTAATAAAATGAAGCGTAACTAATCTTTGCTATTAAAATTGTGTGTAAAAGGATTTAACACGAGAATATTCCTTCAAATTTCCGAAAAAAAAGAAAAGTTTTTTGAAAAAAACTTCATATTAAATTATAAGCAAAATTAAAAATCCGATATTTATTGTGAACTTGGCTCAGTGGTAGTATTCTAAGATTCGAGTCTAAGGATCTTGAGTTCGAATCCCACCTGAGGCGATTTGATTTTGCCTACTGGTATATTCAATGGTTAGACAACCATGGAATATACCAGGCAAAATCAAATCACCCAGGTGGGATTCGAACCTGAGACCCTTAGATTCGAATCTTGGAGTACTACCACTAAGCCAAGTTCACGATAAATATCGGATTTTTTAATTTTGCTAATAATTTAACATGAATTTTTTAACGACTTTTTTCAAAAAATTTTTTTTGAATGTTGTTCAGAATAGCTTAAAATAACAGAATATACCGAAAATTTGAAGTATTCCCGTGTTAAATATAAAAAAGTTGACATCTTTAAATTGATCTGATTTTGCGTATACCCTTCTTTTTTCACTCTTCTTCGAAACGAGTTAATTTTGAAAACAATAGAAACGGGGATAGTTCACGCTGTTGGATTTCACTTGTCCGTTCGCATCTATTGTCCCTTACTTTTGATGCCGCTCGATAAAATTGCGTGTTATTGGAGTTATCCGGCGGAAATTTCGCGCATTTCACTCTCACTTGCCTTGATTTGTACGCTATTGCTGATCCGATCTTTGGCTTATTTCGGATCGCATTTCCTCTCCGGGTCATAATGTTGTTGTTTCTCTTGTTTTAATCTCTTGTTTTACATCCGATATACACTTGTGTGATTATTATTATTGGTAATATGCTATATGAATAATATGGTGGATCACTACTATTCCGAGCACAGCCTTGATGCCAAGCTAGTCGAATCTTGGCACAGCTCCGCGGTCTTCAATTCAAACCATGAAATCTGGGATTCCCGGAATGTCAATGAAAAAGTAGTAGTTCGAATGACAGATGGAAATACCTCAATAAGAAACGATTCAATGAAATTTTATTGCCAGGAAGATGAAGAGTTCGATAACATAACGGTGGAAATGCTGTATACTCCAAAAGCATACAAAAATGGAATCCATACGCATGAAATGCCGGCATTGTCTCCAGCGAAGACAAGTGATGCAACTTCGTCGGATTCCACGATTCCACTTTTTCTTCTTCATTCCCAAACTTTGGGCGGAAAAGCCAAAGAGCTTGACGTTCAATTGCCCACTTCAAGACAAACGACTATTTACCAAGTTGAGAAAGAGAAGCGTAAAAAAGAGACGGAAGAAGAGCCTCTGAAGATGGCCATGTGTGAAAAAGAAGACAGTGTGCAAAAAAATTTTTTCATTGACTCATCAATTGTCCAAACTGGACATCACATTCTCTCAAAAAGACTGTATGAAGAAAAAGATGAGATGGGAAAAAACTTTAACGACTTTGATATGCGTGCAATTCAAATTAACAAATATGATAGCAGCTATACAGGGGAAAATGGGGAAAGCGAAAATATCCTACAACAATTCTTGTTGGGTTCCAAGATTTTAGCCAATGAGTTCAGACGCTTGAATAGTAGTTATATTCTGGAAGAGGAGAATTCTGTTCTTCGTATTTATATTGAGCCGGTATACCCATGTTGTTTTTATGCTTTTTGGACAAAAAAGTGGCTTTTTTATTTGTTGAGACCCGGAAAAGACATTTCTAGGGGTAATTTTACGCGGGAAATCGATTACGTGCATTCCTGGAGCATGAAACGCTTCCCTGGCCCAATTTTTTCCTGAATCAGGTTCAGGGAAGCGTTTTCACGCTCCGGAAATAAGCGCAATCGATTCTCCACATCCCATGAAAAAAATTGGGTTTTTGAAGCGAAAATATTCATTTTTCGAAGATAAACAAATGCGAAAAATGACCATTTTCGTCTCTACAACTCAAATTTTCTCTGATTCAGAGTCAGAGATACATTTTCAGGGTTCGAGAATGCGCGCAATCGATTCCCCGCATAAGATTAGGGGTTGTCTAGATGTTACGTTATCACGTAGGGGGGAAGTAGCCAAATGATAACGTTATCATACATTAGAAAACGTGATAATGCAATATCTAGACGACCCCTTACCCCTAGAGGGGTCATTTTTAGAAAAATTTCCGGGTCTCAAAAAATCAAAAAAGCCACCTTTTTTGGCCCACTCTTTTTTGGTACATTCAAAAAAATTACACATAACTCCATGACTTACTCATTCCTATTTTTAGGATTCGAAAGAAGAAATCCTAACCATAACTAGCCCATCGCCAGACGAATGCACAGATTCGGGAATCGAAAACAACCGGTACACATCCACGCCACACTCTCCTTCCACCTCCACCGACTTTTCTCCCAGAAGTAAGCCCTCGATTAACACGGGAATACTCCTTTAAATTTTCGGTATATTCCATTATTTTCAGCTATTCTGAGCAACATTCAAAAAAATTGTTAAAAAATTCATGTTAAATTATAAGCAAAATTAAAAATCTGATTTTTATCGTAAACTTGGCTCAGTGGTAATGCTCCAAGATTCGAGTCTAAGGGTTTCGGGTTCGAATCCCACCTGAGTCGATTTGATTTTGCTGGTATATTCCATGGTTAGACAACTTTTTTCAAACAAATTTTTTTTGAATGTTGCTCAGAATAGCTTAAAATAACAGAATATACCGGAAATTTGAAGGAGTATTCCCGTGTTAAATGAGATGGTTTATTTTTGCGTTTAGGTGACAAAAACATCTTTTCCTCTTCTGGTGTAGACCGGCGTATTATATCGCCTACAAATAGATTTATTCGTCCAGCTAGCCCCTCAATAGAAGATGTTCCGCCGCCTCTGCCAATGAATCCTCCTCCTCCGCTTCCATTGGAGCATGAAGAAGAATTCATAAAAGACTTGGAATTTGACATGGACAAAAGAGACATCGATCAGAACACCTCATATAAAACACCAAATAGAACAAGTAGTGAAGAAAGTTTGAAACTTGATCAAGTTGTAGTGGGGCTAACATTGAAGAAGGACCAAACATCCGAGAGCGAATACAAGTAAGTAAACAAAAGTTTTATAACACAATGAAACGATTATATATTCGGAAAGTTCATGAAAAATGGAGCATTTTTTGTTTTTGCGGCACCCTCTGAATCGTTGTAGTTTTTGAGAAAATTGCATTTGAAGTTGGCGAATTTTGCAATCTGTGTATTACAGCGAAAACGTGAATGCAGTGAAAATTTGTCCCTGAATCAATAAAAGTTATGTATTGACGCGAAACTTTAAAAAAAAGTTCATTTCAACGACTTATGAAAAATGTGTAATCTTTTAAATTTTCAAGTCAATACACAACTATTTGACTCAGGCAAGAATTAACCATGTTCAGGTTTTCGTTGTAATACACAGAATCAATAAAAGTTGTGTATGACGCGAAAATGTTTAAATTTTTTCGTTTTTCATCGACTTACGAAAACCACCAAAATATTTTGAATTTTCGCGTCAATGCACAACTTTTATTGATTCAGGGACGAATTTTCATGTTTTCGTTGTAATAAACAGATTTTCAAAAAATCGCCAACTTCAAACGCGATTATCCCGGCAAAGATAACGATTCTGAAGTTGCCGTAAAAACAAAAAAAGGGGGTCGTTTTTAGGCAAAAATTGCATTTGTGCGACTTTTCGTTTCAATACACAATACGCCTTCCCTGAATCAGGGAAACATTTTTTCGCTTTGAAAATGTCAAATTCATATTCCTCATCCATTTTTACCCCAAAAGGGGCCGTTTTTAGGCAAAAAAGCATTTTTGCGATTTTTCGCTTCAATACACAAAGATTCCTTGAGTCAGGAAATCGTTTTTTCGCTTTGAAAATGTCAAATTCGGATTCCCCGCACGTTACGACTTTTTTTTAAAACTTAAACTTTTCAGGGTTAACGAATTTTCGAATATGGTCTATACATTTTTATGCATCTTGTTGTGAACTACAACTTTGCTGAAGATCACATTTGAAAATTCGTTGACCCTGAAAAAATAGAAGCGTCGCGCGACATCTTAGTGCAATTAGGGCTTGTCGCAACGCAACTAGTGGGGGCCCACAATCAGTAACTGAAACTATAACAGAAAATTTTATAGATCCATTTTTGCCGATCGTGAAACCATTGTTAAAACCACCTCCACTACCTATCCTAGCCACTTTGGCTCCCTAACTCGGCCAACAATCACTGAGCAGATAGAAAAACCATCACAGTTCATCAAAGAAACCACAGCTAACTTCAATTGCCAAAAAACGTATGAGGAAAATGCCAGAGTAGATGCTGTCGTTGCGCAACAAGCCCATGATTCCACCTCCAAACATGTTATAAAAGTACATTTCATACAGGGTGTTCCTAACGTTCGTGTACACCCTAATTAATGAGAATTTCATAAAAAGTGATGTTCTTCATGACAGAAAACTTTTCAAAGTGATGTTCTACAAAGTTGTTCCTGGGATCACGACGAACAACTTTGTAGAACATTACTTTTCGTGAAAAGTTTTCTGTCATGACGAAAATTCTCATTAATTAGGGTGTTTCACGAACTTTAGTGACACTCTGTATTTACCGATTTGCATCTTTTTACGCCATTTCCCTTTTCAGGAAGCCAAATTGTGGAAACAGAACCTAATGAAAGAGATCCCGTTAGAAATCTCGCCTCTCGCAACGATGGAAACAACAAAGAAAGCCGACTCATCGAGAGATAAGTCGACGAGAACAGGTAATCCGAGCTATTTATGTGGTAAACGGTCCGCATTTGTTCATTCTTTCCGATTACGCAAGTAAAGGAAACATTTTCAGTGAGCGTTGGCGTGGAAGTGTGTCGGGAGCAGAACGCAAAAGTTTCGGCGTTCAAATTCCCACACAAGTTGAGCCGTGAATCCGTTGTTTTTACAGTGGTATGCCTTTTTATCTTCTCGTTGGATCATTTACAAGGTTGGAATTTTTTTTAGAAGCCTGCCAGCAAAATGACACCAACAGTTTCGCATTTCCGCGCAGTCGATATTCCATTCGACGATACACCGAATATGGTGGAGACCCATACAGCCAATGGATTGGAAGGCGGAAATTTGGTGCGTTTTTTTAACTAGCTATTTTTATAGTCTGTTTCTAAACTAAAAAGTTTGGTCAAACAGTTCGTGTGTTGACAGTGTGCTAACCGTCCGATCTGGCAAATTAAGCAACATTGGGCACACGGGTTCGATCTTGCTTGTAGTCGAAATTTAAAAAAATGCAAATTTCAATTTTTTTGACACTACACTAGAGTTTGCAGTCAAATTATTTGACTGACTATCCCTAGTAAAAAAATATTTTTGTGCGTTTTTCCGAAGTTTGACTCCAAGCGGGATCGAACCCGCGCGCGCCCAACGTTGCTTAACTTGCCAGATCGGATGGTTGGCACGTTTCACACACACGAAATGTTTGACTAAACTTTTTAATTTACTTGGATGAAACGAACTATATGATGCGAATTTTTTTGTTTAGCCGGACTCGAACGGATTAATGGTGGTAAAAATGCAATTGAGCGCGGCGGAATTCCAAGGATTCGATAATCATGGCTTCGGATTCAGCATCAAAGGAGGAAAAGAACAGAATGCGCCTCTAACTGTCGACACGGTGGTCGTTAACACGGCCGCGGATCGTTGTGGATTACAAGTACGAAAAAATGGTTAAACATTCATTTCGAACACACATGTTCTAGGTTGGGGATATTGTTCTAAGTATTAATGGAGAGTCCACCGTCGACAGATACTATCAGACTGCTAGGAGGATGCTGAATGAGGCTATAAGATTGGGTGAAGTGGAAGTGCAGATTCAGAGAAGTCCAGGTCAGTAGCAATATTCGGATACTATACAATAAGGGGGGGGGTCACTCAAATTTTTTCGAAAGTTTTTCCTGGAAATGGCCCCTCTAAGGATAAAAACATGCAGGAAATCCGAATTTCGCATTTTCAAAGCGAAAAAACGCTCCCTGATCCAGGGAAGGCCTGTGTATTGAAACGAAAAGTCACAAAAATCGCATTTTTGCTTCAATACACAGGCCTTCCCTGAATCAAGGAAGCGTTTTTTCTCTTCGAAAATATCACATTCGGATTCCCTGCATATTTTTACCCCTAGAGGGGTCATTTACAGAAAAGTTTAAAATTTTTTCACGTGGGTGGCCCCCCCCCCCTCCCCAATTGTGTAGTAGCTCCCAATATTCCTTTCGTAATTTTAATATTTTAAGAAACATTATTTTTGCTTATATTTTAAATTCTAGTTCCTCTTACAACATTCCACAAGGACACCAACAAAGAACCAGAGTCACAGCTCACGAAATCTCCTTCGTTTGATGACAGACGCATAGTCTTTGAGCGGAAACCATCCGAATCAAATAGCTATTATGAGTTTAAACAAAAGAAGCGATTCGAAGGATCTCCAGATTCTGGTAATTCCTTAAGCGCTTTTATGTCATCTTCTGTTTAATTATTCTAGAGTACGTTTTTAAAATTTCATTCTTCCTTGGTGTTGCGTACCATTTGGTCTTTATATATGCATTCTAGTTATCAAACGATATGTTGTCAAAATATTAACTTTTTTAAAATGGAAAATCGTTTAGGCTGCATTCAAGCATGCCAAAAAAGTTGTCAAAAAATGTAACTCTGCCTGATTTTCAATAAAATCGTGTTTATTGAAACGATTGGTCATGAAGCATAAAAATTTATTGATCGAGAAGCAAAAAAACCAATAAAATTTTATGTTTCATAACCAATCGTTTCAATAAACACGATTTTATTGGAAATCAGGCAAAGCTTGACATTTTTGACAACTTTGTGATAATTTTTTTGACATGTTTGAACCAGAGTTGGAAAGGATGGTCCACACCACTAGTCCAGGTGGTGTGGTATTATCGGTAGGGTGGCACACCAGTGTGATGTGGCACCAAGCCACTCCACGGATTTTTTTAACTTCTTAAAATAAAAAATTGACGAAAACTTCCATTTTTCAACTAAAAAACTTCAAATTTCACCATTTTCGATCATGCCGAACAAGAACATCTATTGGCAACAGTGTTGGAAAGGGTGGTGGGGTAGCACACCATACCGTCATACCACACCACCCCACCCCACTAACCACACCACACGGTGTGGTATATGGTAATTCCCAACTCTGTCTTGAACGCAGCCTAAACGATTTTCTATTTTTAAAAAGTTAATATTTTGACAAAAAATCGTTTGATAACTATAATGCATATATAAAGACCAAATGGTAAGCAGCAACAGGGAATGAATGAAATTTTAAAAACGTAATCCATGGGTAAAAATATGTATTTTTCAATTTTTAAGGGTGAAACAAAGGTTTTTGCACTTCGGGAATGCGCGCAATCGATTTTTCGTATAAAATTACCCCTAAATATGTCATTTTTTAAAAATTTTAGAAAAATTTGTTTAATTTTTGACCCTGGAGTGACACCCCCGATCCACAATAGCTCCAGAGGACCCTTATGTGTAGGGATTTTTTTAAATCTTGGCCCACTAGGGGAGCACCTGCCACCCTCTTGCCTACACTACTAGGTGTAAAGTGGTGGATCAAAATTGTTATATTGTAAAAAATGAACAGGATAAAATGACGCGCGTTCAATATTTGGTCTCAATCCAACAAATCGATCTCGTACAAAAAGCATTTATTCGTCAATATATTATTGTTATATGTCCAGTTACGCACAAATGATATTTTCGATTAAACGCGCATTTCTCGCAATTATAAATGGGCAAATTCTCGTTTTTCGATTTCCAAGCGTTTTTAGCCGTATGATTTCATTCACGAAAAATTCAAAAATATTATTAGTCATATTTGATATTTGTTGCGTGTGCCTTTTTTCTTTTTACGTTTTTCTTTATATTTTAGTGGCTAAAGCATCTGGCAGTATAAGCTCCATCTCGCCACAATCTTCAAAATCCTCTGACTATGGTCATGATGACACGGCTTCCGATCATTTAACTGATTCTAAAGAATCTGATTCCTTACAAAGATTGCATAGAAGGACGCCAAAGAAAATGAGTCGAAGTGGGTCGCCGGATTACCGAGTTGTGTCCCTGGATGAGAAACGAGATCCTGGAAAATTGGACGATTTTGTACCCGAAGTGGAAAGAGAAGGAAGAAAAAGCAGCAAAGACAATGAAGGTAAGGCATAACCGCATAATATATAATAAACTAGGGGTGCCAAGTCTGTTGATTTTTCAGACAAGTGCTGATTTTGAGATGTTAAATCTGGCAAAATGCTGATTTTTCAGTGTCAAATCTGACTGTTGAAATGCGAAAATTTGTCAAATTTATAAGAAATATAATGGAAAATTAGTAGCATTTTGCTGATTTTAGCTCCTAAAATCTAATTTTTGAAGTCAGATTTTCTGTTTTTTGAAAAAATGTTCTTGGCATCCCTGGGCTTAGGCCTAAGCTTAAGCCTAGGCTTGGGCTTAGTCTTAGGCTTAGACTTAGGCAGGGGTGCCAAGTCAGCTGATTTTGAGATGTCAAAAAATTTGGCAAAATGCTGATTTTTCAGTGTCAAATCTGGCTGTTAAAATGCGAAAATGTGTCAAATTTATAAGAAATATTATGGAAAATTAGCATTTTGTGATTTTAGCTCCTAAAATCTAATTTTTAAAGTCAGATTTTCTGATTGTTGAACAAAATGTTCTTGGCATCCCTGTGATCAAGAATAATTTAGATGACGAAAATACACTTTCACGTGTGCCATCTCGAAAAACGGATCGAAATGAAGAGCCCAAGTTGATTCGAAACTATGACCTCAACCTGGTCAAGAGTTCCAACGAGAGCCTTCATTCAATCAAAAGTCGAAACTCCCTCCAAAAAGAGGTAGACATTTTGATCGAACACTTCAAAATCTCACTTGACTTTTTCAAAACATTTTAGTCTGTGAATACCACGGATGGAAATAAAGAAAACGATACGAGTCTTGAACGACCGGTAGTTGTGAGTTTTACTAGAAATTTTTTCTTAAAACCTTTCCATACCCCCTTGCTTCATGAATAAAATGTGAAAATTCAACCATTTGCTTCGAGGATTAGTCCAATGGGAAAAAAGTTGTCATTTTTGTTGATATTCGTAAAGATCATGAAAAATGGAGCATTTTTTGTTTTTACGACAACCTCTGAATCGTTGTAGTTTTTGAGAAAATTGCGTTTGAAATTTTGAATTTGTGTACACGAAATTATCTCGAAAACTACAACGATTCAGGACATACCGTAAAAACAAAAAATTCTCCATTTTTCATGAGCTTTCCGAATATCAAAAAATGACAACTTTTTTTCAACTAGACTTTTCCTTTAATATAAACCCATTGGTGTTGTTGTTAATGTTGTTTCGGGCGCTGTATAGCTATTTTTCCTTTATAGAGATCAGTTATAAAATTCCTTATTCTTCTTCAATCTATCTCCATCACAATATCCACGTGTGCTTCCTTTTTATGCCGGTTTTCCTCGTATTCAGTCTCAGCGTGTTGCCAACCTACTGCTGGATGAAGTGTCGCACATGTTTACTTCTCAATTTTTACATATTTCATTTTTTTGGTTTTAGCTAGATGAATTGGATTCGGTGAAGGTTCTCCATAGAGTTCCAGACATAGAAACTATTGAGCTTGTTCGAAAATTTGAACATCAACCGATGGTCGACAAGCGAGAAGTTGAAGAAGAGCCTAAAATAGAAGAAAAAGTTCTCCCATATAAGGAACCAAGACCAGACTATCCTAAAGATGAACCAAAAGTAGTCACATTGGCTTATAAGAATGCCGAGATACTGGATATGCCATTACCACCGACAAAAACGCATTTAGCGGAGGAGAACATGCATTTAGCGGAAGAGGAAGATGTTGATGAAATCTACTCCAAAATTGATGAGACAAGAGAAGACTCTGCTAAAAAGTCTTCACCACATTCCGAATCTAAGGTTTTCATAGTGCAACACAAAGTTCCTATTAGCCCAGTTCAAAGCCCTCGGCAAATCAAATATCAATATGTACGAGAGCGTGAAGAAGAACGGTATGAAAGCGTTGAAGATGGCGATGGCTACACCATACCACACATGAAACCAAAACGTGCGCCCTATGCCTATTCTTATCACCATACTCCTCAAAATGCCGATCTTCCTCCCACGAAGAATAGACCAGTTTATAGAAGAGAAGTCCCAATTTATATTGAGAGGAAGCCAGTGGCCACTAGCACTTTGCCATCGACGCCATATAACCGTTCTGGCGTCCCATATTCTTCTATATACTCGCCGCCATCGTTTGAACGGCCATACGAACTAGGAGACGAAGCCAATGTGTCACGGGTCACTTACCGGTTTTATGATCGAAATATGCAAGAAGTCAATCCGGCGACGCGTATCTCCAAAGTCGATAGGGCTAGAAGAGCGACACGCTCATTCGAAGATGGAATTGAAATTTTTGGTAGAAATGTTAACTATTCGCCTCAGGTTTTTGAGGAGAATCGAGTTGTTGAAAGTAGAGTAAGTAATATGTAAATCTCGAGTTGTTTACATCATGGGAACATCTTTTGGAGCACTTCCACTGGGGAGACACAATCAACAGGATTCTAAACACTGATACTGTTTGAAATAATTTTATGAAAAAATATCCTCTAAAGGGTTAGGTTTAAGCCTAGGCTTAAGCTTAGACTTAAACTTAACCTTAGGCTTGGGCTTAGGCTTAGGCTTAAGCCTAAGCCTAGGCTTTTTTGGAACCCTGTTGATTGCGTCTCCCCAAGGGGAAGAACTCCCATCTTTTTTATTTGTTCCTAGTTCGATATTTGTTAATAATAGAATATTGAAATCTTCAAAATTGTAGGTTTGGAAATTTCATAGTTCTCATACATTAAAATATTTATGCTCTTGAGCAGTGCCATAATTATGGGAAAAGCAGAATTTCCGAAGCAATGAAAACGCTTCTCTAACCCTGATTCAGGGAAATAGAGATGTGTATTGAAGCGAAAATCGAAAAATTTTAAAATTTCTCCCTCATCATATTTCTGGGGGTAATTTCATGCAGGGTATCGATTGCGCGCATTCTTGGATCTTGAAAATGCTTCCCTGATTCAGAAACTTAGTGCATGTATTGAAGCGAAAATCGAACATGTACTAATTTCCCTGAATCAGGAAAGCATTTTCGGGAATGCTCGCAATCGATTCTTCGCATAAAATTAGTCCTAACATTTTTGAATAAAGTTTTCAGATCGAAAAAACATGAAAAAATCGCCCAAATTTTACACCCTGTAGTCCTATTTAAAAAAGAAAAACGAGGACCCATAAGCAAGAACATACCAAAACCCGTACTACATTTTTCACGGCGAGTCGGCTACGTGGCGAAGTGACAAGTGGCGCCACATGCACTCTTACGGTCCCTGGTTCAATTCCCGGAGGTTAAAATTTCTAATTTAACGATTTAAAACAGCCAAAGCAAACCCCCTTAAAATTACATGAAAAAATTTTGCCTATCATTATTTTTCGATTTTGATCTTTGTGTGACCCTATGCAGAGTCCCATACCTCTCTAGATATGCACCTCTGTATAGGGCCCCACAAAGGTCAAAATCGAAAAATAATAATAGGCAAAATGTTTCATATAATTTTATATGGGTTTGCTTTAACAACTTTTTTTGAATCGCTAAAATTGAAATTTTGACCCCAGGGGATCGAACCAGGGACCATAAGAGTGCATGTAGCGCCACTTGCCACTTCACCATATGGAACTCGCCATGAAAAATGTATTAACAAAGTAGTATTT